>MJUT01001655.1:101471-117705 GCA_002080005.1 Gigantidas platifrons | reverse complement strand
ATTTTTGACGCCGTTCCATTTCATCTTTTACTACTACATTTTGTTCTAGGTTTTCTTTAAAAGAGAGGAGTCGTTTCGCCGAGTAATCAAATGCGAAAGCAATAGCATGTACAGTGTCCATGAGATTTCTGATCAACGGTTCTTCGCTGGCATGTACAATTGATAAATTTAAGTTATGGGCTTTACAATGTACGTATTGGGCTCCTGGTATTCTTTCTTTTATTCGCGATTGGACGCCTTTATTGACACCAGACATATTAGCTGCCCCGTCGTAGCCCTGCGCACGCATCTGATCCACATTCACCCCTTTCAATTCGAGCTGCTCCAGGAATAATTCCGCTAATACCTCACCGGTTGTACGAGATGCTTCAGCGAAACCAAGAAATTCCTCTCGAACTGACTTTGTCATCTTGTCGAAAAATCGAACACAGACAGACGCTTGTTCTTTGGTTGAGCAATCCGTCGCCTCGTCAGAAATGAAACCGAAATACCTCGAATCATTGCAATCATGGACTAATGCGGAAATAATCTGATTAGCGTATAGTCCGATAATTTCGTTTTGTATATCGGGTGACGTGTACTTTTTCTGTGGATCGGCAAAGGCTAGATGATCAGCCAATATGGCGTTGTCTTTTGTCCTCATGTAAAGGATGGCAGCCAAATTGCTGTTCTTTTCCTCGTGACCCCGGATCGCAAGATTCTGCTTACCGCATAATAAAATAGCGTCAATAATACACGACAGAATTTCCCGATTTCTCTTGATTCGAGCATTGAAACTTTCTGACATTGATTCCAATATATCTGACTTTATCCCGGATGTAATGCGAAGAAATTCGGTGGCAGCAAGTACATTGTCGTGATGCTTACTTGATTCATTAAGATGTCGCGTGACGCACCGACTTAGATTTCCCCAATCTGTGACGGGAGACGATAGTGAAAAAGTTTTTTCCTTTGTATCGTGTCTCTGTGGACCAAACAAAACGCAAGGTGCACAAAATACAGCATCCTTCGCTACAGAATATCTCATCCAGGGATGTTTTTCTAGCCAACTCCACTGCAGCGATCTTTTGACATTTCTAATGGTCCTGAAAATTTCAATACAAACAAGTTGGCATGCTTTGGTACAAGTTTTACTGTAGTTGAAATATAATAAATAATTAAAATAAGCGAGAACAAGGGCACCGCCGAGCGGCGCATCCCCTCACTTTGTAACAAGTTGAACCATGTACATTGAAGGCCAATATGGACACAACATTAGTATCTGACACATGCATTGCATTGTGGATGGACTATGCATATTTGACCCTCAAACTATTGGGGACATTCAACTTGACATAATTTGACCATGACATTTAACCTTGACCTTTGATCTAATGACCTTGAAAATGAAAAGCATTCAAGGTTCTGATAATGACTACCAATGTACCAATATTGGTCAAAATCTATTCAGAGATGTTGATTCTAGAGTATCCACACAAAAACAAAAATACATCCAACAATGTGAGTCAGACGTGAATATCAAATATTAACCCACCATTTTCACTTGAAAATGCCTGTACCAAGTAAGGATTTTGATGGTTGTCCCTCGTTTATCGAGGGTTACTGTAATATACTTTGTTTGTTTGAACTTATGGCGTTGATAAAATAAAATTTCTGACTTTTATTGTTTTATCTATTAATAATTATGAAGATTGCAATTGTGACCAAACATTTTGAAGTGATTAATAGTTGGGTTGCTATAAGAAAATAATTCAACTTAATGTTGTTATGGACCGACGCATGAACAGAGGTAAACCTGAGTATACCCGGCCGCCCATATTCATTTGGGTCACGAGCGAAAGAGTAAAATGCAACAAGTGATGTCCATCTTGTTATTAACATTTACGGTAAAAATAACAAAGTCACTCATGGGGAAATGTAGGTCAAGGTGATCAGTTTTGGGCCACGCTAAATGTATAATTCACTGTCAATTCAATATCAATATATCAATAAAGGTTGGAATATGATCATTGCTGGTATTTAGCATTCAAATAATTCATACTCTGATGCATCTTATTTATGATTCTATACAGTATATAGTTTCATTATGATAGCACACTCTCCTCATGGAAAATACACTTAAACCTGCAGGTTAACCTGAGTTGGGACGAACGGACAGATCCGAACTCTATATGATGCCACATACTTTCGTAGGCGGGGCATAAAAAGGCCGGCAGAAATCTATCATCGGGGCACGTATCATTGCTGTGCCATGTAAATTAGTTGGGATAAGGACCTGAACAAAAAAGATCAGGACGGATGTACGTAGAGACAAGGGTAAATCTAGATACCCCTTTAACTATCGTGATCGGGGCTTATAAAGTCATTAACAATTCAAGTGCATCATGTGAACCAAAACCCAGCCGTTTTTACAGGCGGGGGCCACAGATTGCATCTACTACTTACCAAGAAAAACTCTTTTTTTTTCTAAATCAGTAAAGTATACCAATGTTGTGTCAACAAAATTGTGACAATTTCATTATGCTGTACACCAAATACATCGGAAGACAAAGATCACAAATGAAATTAATGTTCAACTTTTGAAGAAAAAAAAAATGTCGTGGCCGCGTGGACATGAAAATTGAGCTCGAGAAAAATAAAAGTACGCCATCCCAGACATTTCAATTTACATCGGGGGATCATTAGTTTATTTCTGTCGGGATTGTTTTACTGTACAAAATTATATATTTTTTTTTCATTCTAATACTTAAAAGTAAATAATACCCGTACTTGATAATAACTTTTGTTTGTAAAATCGTAAGATCTAAATTACCTTAAAGGAAACGTGTATTTTGCAACATTTTCCCATGATGGTTGTGTCAGCAAATCTCGCTTCACTTTGTCCTGTTGCAAACTTTCGACTGAGATATTGCCTATGTATATCTGGATAAGGGGGCCCCTGTTGGTTTGATGACGACGAAGTCGTTAATGTAGGGGGTTGCACTTTTGCGCTGGATTTGGAACTTGTGTCACTGTCGGCCTCTTCCGCAGTGGATGGGACATCAGAACGGGTAGATGAACCTGGCTTCGGTTCAAAATAGGAACTAATCGATTTCTGCATGACAACAGTTTCATCAACGCTGTGACTTCTATAATATGACATCAACATCCGGAAAAACGGACAGGTACGTACTGTTTCCGAACGTTCAACAAGAAAACGTTGTAATTATGCTGTCGAAACGTCAACAGTGAACTGTTGACACTCAGGATCATCTTTAATTAATAACACCCCCTCTCTCTCTGCCTGTCTCTCTCTCTCTCTGTCTGTCTCTCTCTCTCGGTTTTGTTGTTGTTGTTGCGAAAACGACGTGGATGCACATGCTGCCGTGCCTCCGTGTAGCTACGCGCCTGACATCTGCAATAGGGATACATCTACAGAACGACTATAGGGATATTGAGCAAGGTGTTATGTTAGGAGATAGTGGTTATGCATGCCGTCCTTATCTTTTGACTCCTTTTAGACAACCCAGATTGCAAATGGAACAACGCTTCAACAGATCTCACATCAGTACAAGAGCTACAATCGAGAGAACCTTTGGTATTTGGAAGCAAAGATTTAGGATGTTACACACTCGGGTGAGGATATTGCTAATAATTACAAAAATGTTGCCCTCCATATTAGTAACTATTGTGTTTATTGCATTGAAGACCAGAATCTGACACACAATATATAATACACAGAATTTTTTCAAGGAATCAAGAAGCTTAATAAGAACTGCAATTTTAGGAATAAATAAAACTTTACAAACAGACAAATACTGATACAGACCGGTCCAAAAAGAAAAAAAAAACAAACACAAAAACAAACTTCTACTCACAAAAAAAAATTAAAATGTGTCAATAAATGGAGGAGTTATCAGTTTAAACAATTGTCTGGCAAGAGAAAGCAACCTTATAAAAGTATTCTTTTTTTTCTTATAGCTAAACTTGCCCAAAGTCAGTTAGAGCTGATAAAAAAAACAACAAAAAACAAAAAATGACTTCCCCTAAAAAAAACCCCAAGAAATCATAACAAAAACAAACTTATACACAAAGAAACCAAAAAAAAATCAATCTTTTATATGCATTTTCCTCTCAAGGAAGTTTTCACAATGGGGATACAGTAATTGGACTCTCTGTCCATCTCGTCCATATAGTGTTTTGACTGAAAATTCATTGAGGAAACTAAACTTGTTCTATTTGGTTAAGAATGAAGATTACCTAAAATTGAAATTGACTGGTTAATAAAAGTATTAAGAAATGGGTGTTTTCATAATGGACCGGTTGTATGTCTTCGGTTAAGTCATAATGGCCCTCGGAAGGTTGTATTGGACCTCGGTGTTGCCTCGGGCCATTATGACTAAACTAATACTATAATAGTGAAGGCCACACAGAGAGTGTTCTGCCAATTAAATGTATGCTTTTTATTCTGATATGTAAGTATGCAATATATTATACTTTGTTTTTATTTACATTATTTGTCTCTGTAAGCAAGCCGGTCCAATATATAGTATATTGGACTGGGCCTGATTGACAAATATATTACATTGAACAAACTAAAGGCTCAGTGGACTGAGCCTGTCACCCACCTTTCATTTTACTTTGAGGAAACTTTATACAGAACCTTCCATAAGTTCTTCCTACCAAATTTCGGTTCATATGGCTACTCGGTTTCAGAGAAGATTTTTTAGGAATCAACAAATCAGAAACAATAATTGCCAATGGCGACTGTGTTTGTAAACTGATCGAGACTACAGAGCAATTTTTAATAGAGGATCTTCTATAGATGCTTCCTACCAATGTGAAAAGTTAACAGACGACAGACGCCAAGTGAAGGCAAAAGCTAACAATGCCTTTTAGGGCACAGTGAACTAAATATGAAACCATTAAATTTGCTCTTAAGCTTGTTGTTTCTGATTTCGTCTCCATGTATGGTGTATTTTTGGTTTTTTGTTTAGTTCTTAAAGTATGTGTCTGCTTGAAATTAAACTTCAATTGTGATACTTAAATTTCCTTTTTTTCTATGGATTTTATTGATTGTATTAGTATTTGTATATCTCTTAATTAATTAATTTCGCTTTTATATATACACAGATAAGAATGAGTCCGCATCGAGCATGCAGTTTTATTGTTGCAAGTGCAGTACTCCATAACATTGCCATTCTTAGGAACGAACCCATTGTTGAAGAAGCAGAAGATGTATTGCAAGATATACAACCCCAAGCAGAACAATATGAAGGACAGCAGGATGGCCGTAGAATCAGAGACTATTTTGCCAGAAACTTTTTCTCATGAAATCAACAGTCTATGTAAATGCACATAAAATCATGAATAAATACACACTAAAATAAAAATTCCATGGCAGTCAATAGATACATGTATTTGTTTTCTTATTGTCAGAGGATAGATATTGGACAGTACAACAGTAAAAAAAAGCCTATCATATGTTTCCTTTTTGTATTTTTCCAGGATTTTACACCTCCCAAGAAAGTATGTTGTGGTCGTATGCAATCAGTGCCTATCACCATTAACGTTATGAGTTTGAATCCCGTTCAGGCAATGTGTACTCGATGCAACATTTTAAGATAGAGTTTGTCAGTGACTTGTGGCGGGTTACTCCGAGTACTCTAGTTTCTCCCAGCAATAAATTTGACCACTATGATATAACTGAAATAATTTTGAAAGTGGTGTTAACACCATTACCACCATCCAAGAAAGCAAAACTGGAAGGATAAGGAACTATATTGTATTAGATTTGTTATGCCTCAACTACAAAAGTAGAGGAGGTATATAGATTTAGCGTGGTCCATATGTACGAACGTCCTAAAATTAAAAATTTTGAGCGAGTTTTTGTGTTTAGGTATATCGATATTGGACAGTACATCAGGATTCACTAGGTATTAGGTCACAATGACCTACATTATAGACTTCACAGACATCGTTATTTTTTTTTTGAAAGATCAATTACTCAAATAATAGACATGATAGAGCTTCAATATTGAATCAATGGATAATTTAAGGATAGCTCAACCAGATTCAAGTCTACTTTGACCACGGGATGGGCATATAGTGGCTTAAACACATATTTCTTTGTTTCTTTCTTTATTCATCGATAGAACTTTAATATTGTTATTCATTATGTTATATTTTTATATAAAATTTTTAATGAGGTGGATACAAGGATTTATTAACCCAAGAATATTATATTTACCGAGGCCCCTTAGGGCCGAGGTAAATATATTATTCTAGGGTTAATAAATCCTGGTATCCACCGAATTGAAAGTCATTAATTGTTTTATTAAATGACACCTTTTATATGTTTCTTTCACCCTTAAAATAAGCTTTGATCACAACATTTTCTTTTGTTTACCTTGTTGGAATGTTATATTCACCTGGCGTGACGTCACGCCAGGTGATTATAACATTCCAACAAGGTAAACAAAACCACGAGGTGATTATAATGTTTTATAAAGATCGTTACTAGGGACATCAGCCAATCAGAAAAAGACATTATTTGAAGTCATATAATAAAAACTAATATTTTAAATTTGAATCATAACTTTATTAAATATAAAATTAATTTTAACCCACTACATGTAAATGAATAATTTGGAAAAATTTTAAACAATACACCTTAATTAACTAAAGAGTAGATATTCTTATATCAATATATGTTTCAACATACAATTTACTACACATTCTGTTTCAACATAGAATTAGAAATTAAGAAGTGAATCAACATATCAACACGAAAATGGGGAAATAGCATGATAGCATGATACCATGTATTTCAGGAATAGATTTGAAAACAAATTATATAATGAAACAATCAACAAAATAAAACTTGATTTATCACAGAAAACATGAGAAATTGCCCGTTTTCGACAATTTAAGCCCCTTAACTCTGGAAAGACAAAATAAAATAAAAAAATAAAAAAAAAAACCCATCAAAATTGAAAGGAAGCATTGTGCCATCAATCATAACATTATGCAAAAGCCTCATGAAAATTGAAAACTGAACAAAACAAACCGGAGCCACCACAGGATGTATGAAAAATTGCCCATTTTTCAACAATTAAAGCCCAATAACTATGGAACGACAAATGGAAAAAACTTTAAAATTCAAAAGGAAGACAAGGGAAAAGTTTCACTGAAATTGAACAAAGCAAACTTGAGCTCTAGTACAAAGTGTGAACAGACGGACAGTCTGTAATATATCTCATCGAATGACAGGTTGTTCTATAATGTTTGGTTACTGCAAGCTCATCTACTCACAAAAAGCTTGACTTAATAAAGACAAATTGATTACAAGTTTAAATAATCTTAGGAAGTAAATGGTAGGGTTGTTTAAATGTACCATATCTAATAAATTGACACTATAAGTTGAGGAGCTGAGCTACAGGGACCTCGGGTATGAGTCTCAGCTCATCAACTTATAACCCGTAATATATGTTAAACTACTCCTTGCCATGTAGCTGCAGTTAAAATTTGAGCTCATAAAGGCCAGGTGAGCTAAAAATTGTCAATTATAATGAAAATTGCACAGAACAAAACACAATCAATATTTATATAATAGATGAAAAGAGAGCCATTTGCGAAGAACTGAGGATATAATCATTAGAGCTATACTTTTTAAGTATTTCAATTTGAAGCTGGAGTTTCAGCTTATTTAGTTTTTGTTCCTCCAGTTGGCCTTTTAGGACTTTGACCTGCAAGTCTAAAACATCTTCATGACTAGCGTGTTTCCTTTTGACCACTTTTGCACTCTTAGTTGTTTGCTTTGGCGGTACTGCCGGGTTGTTGATCTTTACAATAGCCTCAACAGGCTGTGCAGGTCCCTGTGTTGGCATTAGACTTGGGCTGGTACCTGGTGTACTGAAAAGATCCTGAGACAGGGAGCAATCACTTTCATCATATGTGTTCTGATCTACACAAGTTTCTGCAGAAATATAAACATGAAGATAAAACTACATTCTTAAAGTTATAATAATAATATCAAACAAGATTGCAACACGTAGCCATGTGTCCCACGCCGCAATAGAGAGAGGTGTAATGTTATCCATGTGATATATTTATAAAATCGAGAAAGCATCCGAGATGCAACAGCCGAGTTGCAAGTCAAAATCTTGGGGCATTTAATTTGTCTATTCACCCTGATCATAAATATATATGGCTTAGGGGTGGGGATCTCAACCATTAACTCGAACTGTGAGTGACCTCACTGAGTGATACCCTCCGCTTGTAAAAATTATCAGGTATAATTACAACTCACTAAATAGTCAGGTGACAGAGTGTGACGTATTAAAAAATCCAAGTATAAAAATCTTTAACTCCCTCATTTCAATGTAAAGATAGGGTGGTATAATTACCACTCACTAAATAGTCAGGTTACAAACCTACTAATTTTTACAAACTCAGTCTAATTTTGATAGACACTGAAGAAGGTCATTTGTTGATCGAAAATTTTGTCAATATATTATTTGTAACATCTTTATCGGTATCGTTGCACAATCTTCTAGACTTCTATAATTTACTTTGTTTGTGCTGCATCGTCATGTCTCGACGATCCGTTACCTATTAAGTTTTCTGGTTGGTTGATTCCCTTAGACTTTATATATATATAGTTTAATTTGATTTGAATACTGAAATCCGATTGGCTGATCCGCCTGGAGCAACATTGGTTATACTCGATAACCTGGGTTGGTATTGTGACGTCACCAACGTGTTCATCCGCTAACGACAAATTCAAATAGTCATATGAAATAATCGCAATTAAAATTGAGGAATCATTACATTTTGTTGTAAAGATTAAATTATAAGGAATATTTGAAATTGTTTAACAGGTTATACTTGCATAACCTGGTTTGGGTCAGTTTACGCTTTTCATAAACCGTTTCGCGTCGAAGTAAAATCCAGAAGTGGATCCATCGACGTACTTTATACAGATACAGATAAACTGACCCAAACCAGGTTATATCTTGGTATATATACTAGATACAAATCCTTGATATATGGGTAACAAGGCTCTAACTCGTCAGTAGTGTTAGGTAGTGATCAGAACGCAACGACTCCTGAATAATGTAATTATTATTGAAACAAAAACAAAGACTTTTATATTATTAGGCTTTCCAATCTTTTGTTTTTAGGAGAACTTGATGAAGGAAATTATAGAAACGCGTCGTTTTCACTTATACATTGATTCTTCTCTGTGAGTTGTCAATTTTGTTTTATCTCGGTTTTCAGACAACCGGCTTCCCCGCAAAACCACCAATGAAAATACTTCACGTGTGTTCTACCGGAAGTGGGGGACTTCAGAAATTGTTATTTGGAATATCTCTTGAGTTATTATTATCGATAGAAAGATAAAAATTGAAGTTCGAAAGGAAATTTTCTATCATGTTGGTCTGCAACGAGTTAATATCGTGTTTTCTTGTTTTGGTTTTTATTTGTGTAACAGAAGGTAAAAACTTAACATTTTCAATTAATTTTTGTTGTTATGAAGCATATTGAGAGGTCTAATTTCCTTCAAGTCGAATGGCACCACACTTCAAAGACAATAATACATCTAGTGTTGCCAACACTGTTGCAGTGTTGGTGACATGCTTATGATGCTACAAGCCTACAACATCTTGATTGACTTGAATGGCACAGCCTGGAAGATCGACGTAGAGATGCATGCCTTGTCATGATGTATAAAATCTCCCATGATAATCATAAGGTTACAGTCAGTAAAGGAGTCAGTGTGAAGATGCTGTTGCTGCAGCCCTGCACTTTAATGGAAGAAGAAGAAGAAGAAGAAGACAGACTTTCACCACCCTTGACTGGCTTGAGACACTCCAGAAACATGCACTCTCGATCATATCGGGTCACAGGGGCTTGTTACGATTTTTTTTTATCCCTCTACTACTCTAAATAACAATTGAGGGATAAACAAAATTCGTAACAAGCCCCTGTGATCAGGTCCCACTATGTAGAACACAACAGAGAAAGGCTTTGTTTTTCCTCGAACCACTGTAGACTGGAACTGCTTACCTCAGACAGCAGTGCTGAGCGACTCAGTCGAGTCATTAAGGCCCAGGACTGCCATTACCACATCTCATCCTTATTCTAACTCCCTGCTTTGTACATATTTTTAAACTTATTTCTTATTATATTTTTTTCTTTTTTTCTTATTCCTTTTTCGCATCGCAATTCAATGATATAATCTTCAAACTGTTGAAGTAGGTTATTATTCGGTAGAAGTACGGAGGCCAGGGCAGAGACAGATAGAGTAGTCACAATAACATTCATGATTCAGCCAAATCCCACGGCCACTGGATCACACTTCAATCACAGCATACGAAGGGCCTTGTCTGTGTAATGATGAAAAATATTAATAAATGTATTCTCTTACACATGCGCTTGTGACATAGAATAACCCCTTTTAATTAAGTTTAATTTTAATTAGCATGTTGGTGTCCATATTCACTCAATATTTTGTAACCAGCAGCTTAAATGTGTCGACCCTCTAGTATAACGTCTGGATGAGAGATGAAAGAAAGGTTGTAATTCTGTGGCACAGACGCCTGTGTTCTCTCTCGTACTGAACTTTTAAAATAGAATTTTTAATTACAAACCTGTATCTGTACCTCAGCTTTATCACATAGTCATAGATTACGACTCGATATTGGTAAGTTGCAATGTTCTGGTAGTGTCGCTGATTTGGTAAACTGTCAAATTGACGATGTTATTTCATTACGAGCATGTTTCTGAACAACTCCCTTATTTAACCACTTTTAATTCATTTTATAAACCTACATTTCTATATACCACCACCACCGATTACACAATACATAGCTTACAATTTTAAACTTAAGTTAGGTTTTGATTTGACCAATTCAAGGGAGCTAAATTGTTTCTGATGTTAAATTTGGCAGCAAATGAATACATAACAGGATGGCTCAGCGGGAAAGACAGTAACTGGACCATCGAAGAAAAAACATCTGATACAGAAGCATACAAGTCAAGAAGTAGTCAAATAAATACACACAGATGTTCAGAAACATTGCTGGTTATAAAATAACACCCATTGACAGCTCCCAAATCTGTGACATTATTTAGAACAGTCAACCTTCCAAAAATCGCTCTGCATTCATTGTTCGTTTCATTTTATGGTTTATTTTAATAGATAAACTGTTTTACAGACGATTCAAGTCACAAACACATTTATTTATTAAGTGAAATGGATTTCTTTGCAAATTAAAATGCCTAGAAGATCGTTCACTACACAGTCCTCGTATACATAATGTGTTCCCCTTTTTACATAAAATCCTGCATTTGGACCTGATTTTACTGCTACTGTGGTTATCATGGTTTGTTTTATAAATACATTGTACTAATGTTACCTGTGGTTTGTTCTACAGGTAGATTTTATGTTACATGTGGTTTGTTTTACAGGTAGATTTGATTACTACTATGTTACCTGTGGGTCTACTCTAAAATTATTCAATCCGTACCACAATGTCAGACTTCATTCACACGATGTCAAATATGGTTCAGGTAGTGGCCAACAGGTAAGTCTTTTGTTTCTTTAATTACAAACAGAGAAGTACCGCATTGATGGTGTAATAGTTAGCATGCTCCCCTCGAGTGCGTTAGATCATGGGTTCAAGCCCGGTCCGGTCAAACCAAAGTCTCCACAATTGGTATTTGTTTCTTTTCCACTAAGCATGCAGCATTAAAGAGAAGGAGCAAAGACTAGTTGGCTCTGCATCAGAATAATGTGTTTGAGTGGAGTGACATATCTCGCCCCATACTGTTGTTTCAGTAAGTTAGCACTATAAAAATCCAACCCAGCATGTTGGTCTAGAACAAAGTGGACCTTGTCATCATTTCATTGAAAATTAACTTGTTCTCACCATGTTATAGCTAAAAAATTGCTGAATTGGCATCAAACAACAATCACTTACTCACTTACAACCAGAATTTATGATTTCTTTCCATAATTTACTTTGCATGTTATCATATGAGGAACCTCAAAATCATACACCTATTTGTAGAATACATTTATGATACAAATGATGGACCCTTTGTCACAAGCAAATTTATCCTGTAAATTTTATATTTTTCCTAAATATTTTATAGACAATCTTTAGAAAGTTCTGTCTTCCTTGAGGCCTCTGCCATAATTCAGAAAAAGGACAACTTGAACCAAAGATTGATTGATTGATTGATTGATTGATTTATGGTGTTTAGCACCACTTTCAACAATATTTCAGTTTTATTGGTGGAGTACACGCAGAAAGCCACCAACTTGTCGCAAGTCAGTGACAAAGTTTATCAATATCACATAATGTTGTATCGAGTACACCTCGCCATGAACGAGGTTCAAACTCACAATGAACCAAAGACAATTCTGATCAACACAATTCTGCCGAAAACAACTTAGACAGACCATTTTTAATACAACTGTAACCACTTTCAAAAGACAACACTGGCCACTTTCAGTCGTCGTAATGAAAATTTTAATTTACTGGTTCGAAGCAAATTATTGAATTTATTTTTATATACATGTAGTTCTAAATAAAAACTGAAAAATTTACTGGTCCGAACAAAGTTTTACAGATTTTGGGCCAGAGGACCGATGCTCATCATGGGAACTGCACTTTTTGATGTACTGAGAGTGACTCTAGGGAAACTCTTACTTTTCAGAAGACAACTCTGTCTAAAATTTGACATATTGACAATCAAGTTAAAATTAGATGTTAGATAAATCTTTTTTTCTTTGGCGATACCCTAGCAGAATACGGGCCGTATGGTAGTTGGATTTACAACTACCTGTGCAATTGTTGCCTATTACTAAAGTTGTGAGTTTGAACCCTGTTGATGGTGAGGTGTACTCAATACAACATAAAGTGATAAAGTTTGTCAGTCACTTGCGACAGGTACATTGTATGTGGTTTTCTCGGGATACTCCTGTTTCCTCCACCAATAAAACTGACCGCCATGATATAACTGAAATATTGTTGAAAGTGGCATTAAACACCATAAGCTAAACCAAACTTAACAGAATACAATAGAATGAAAATATGTATTATTGATATGAATATAAAATATAATTTTCAGTCTGTGACAGGAGTAGAATCATCAGATGATCATAATAGTTACTGGCAGGTTAGAGGGAAAACTGGAAAACCTTGTGAAAGAGGGCAAGTATTATACACTTATTGACTGGGTATGAGGGTAATAGCAAGTTTTTTGTCCCTTGAGTATATTGCATTATTTTGTTGTTTAAGGTGGTACCCAACACCTGACCCCAAAATTTTTCTGCTTGTTTAATTTTCTTATTTTTTTGGCAGTGTGTTTGAATATATCCACTGTAATAAATTATTTTTTTTTAGCAAATTGCAACCAACAGAATCAGAGCTATGAATTCACTAGCCACATAGCAGCTTTTCTCTCTGTGGTTTTGATCACCGAGATGCTTGAAATCTGCATACAAACATCATATGAACAAAACGTTCAACTGAATTTAAAGAGTTATCTCCCTGTAGTGTTAGGTACCACCATAAGTATATATTTATATATAATTTAATTTGATGTGAATATTGCAATCTGATTGGTTGATCTGCCTGGAGAAAAATACTTGTATAACCTGGTTTGGAACAGTTTACGCTTTTCATAAACTGCTTCACGGTTTATTAAGCGTAAACTGCCCCAATCCAGGTTATATCGTATAATCTGTTCAAAAATAGAAAATATTCCTTAAATAACTATACTGTGAGTGCTTGTTTTTTAAAGTCAAATGAGCTATTTTTCGGCTGTATCATGTCAAGGACAAGGTACATATGATGCTTTAGTGACCACCTGTATAAAACAATAACTTGTATTAATTATATAACCTTAATTTTAATTTATGTTCACAGTACATTTCATATTAATAAAGCCTGTATTACTATTAGTCAGCTACTCATTTGATGTAACCATATTTCAGTTTTCCCTTGGAAGGTCACATAAGACAGATTTGTCTATCAACCCAAATAATCTGACGGAAATGAATTTTAATTTTACTGTGAAATCATTATTTATCGTAGGGTTTTAATTTTCGTGGATTACTTGGTTCCCCTAAACCACGAAAATTAAAATCCAACGAAATACAATTTTCCCATTAATTGTTGCCTGTAATGTTTAAAACCATGAATTCAAGAATCCAAGGATGAATGTATTTTGTAGAACCACGAAAATGGTGTCAATGAATAAAAATACTTCCACAGAACATATAAATCCTAATTACAGCCATTAACTGTTTTCAGACAGCCAATCAAATGTGGACAAACTATACGTTTATTACATCTGAATACCAACAGGAATTTACATAGTCATCATTTTCAGTCACCGTTATCAAGAAATTTAGAAGTGACAGCATTTGGGGAGAATGGTGAAGGAGACGAAGGTAGGTCCATATTAAAAATACAACTCCTCTACAAAATGTGCAAATTCCTATTGATATTTTAAACACATTTATCTAAAGCCTAGAATTAAGGTATCAAGGGGGTCGTCATGATCGAGAACGTATAGTAGTATGGATGACACCATTCACAAATTTATCACATTTTTAAATAAGTACAAACCTTAATTGTGAAGTCGTCTTTTAGTGCTGGTCATGGTTTATTGAGTTCAAGTATTTTAACATTGAACATACCAAAAAAAAATAATAGAGGATGTCGTATTAGAATGATTCATCAATTTATGGAAATCATGGTTTTTTTTGTTATTCGAGCAAAATCTGTAAAAATTTATTCCTAGCGAATAATTATGACTTCACACCATGACATACACTTTATTTATACTGCAATTGGTAACTTTACAGCATTGATAAAGGGGGTCGTATAAACTTTTGCTTGATTCTGGACAATGTCCTGTATAAAGCATTTAGGCCATGCCCCTTTTTGGAACTTTTGCTTTATACTGGACAATGTCCTGTATAAACATAGTTGCCAACCTTTCCGGATTGCCTGGAATGGTTCCGGAAAATGGGGGCCGTTTCCGCATTCCGGATTTTACTGTGTCCATTCCAGATTGACCCGTCAATTTGAAAAAAGAAATTTTCACTAAAATAAAGTTGATCTTGAAAGAAGTTTGAATAAAATGTAGGAGCATGTCGAACATAATGGTTCATTTATTGATTCCTTATACTTAAATCGACTTATTGTGTATGCCCGTACAAGATTTGTGAAGTTTACATGACTGAACTGTTGGAAACCGGATTAATAGCGTAACCGGAAGTAAACGGTTTTTGGTTTTATAGTATATAAAACGAAAGTAAAAATCATGTCCGAGGCTAACCCGAACAATCCAGTCGTTATAATACGCTCCCGCTGGTCGCTACATTAACGCCTGGATGCATTCATTGATAAAATCCGTCAAACCGGAAATAGTAAATCGCTATGACTTATGGGAATTACGACAAAAAAATTGTTAGTTTCGCGTATCATCATGACATATGTGTTAATTAAATCTTCGTGATCATCATTAATAAAACCTTGTATAACTTGTATGTAAAAACCAAAGAAGACAAACAAAACCAAAGCTGTATGCAATACACATAGTCCTATCACATAATACATCGTGTGGCGATATTTACTATTTCTTTTATTATCTGATATTTATTTTTTTTACATTTTTCCTATTTACTATTTATTGTTTTCTATTTGCTGCCCATTCCGCATGAAATAAAAAAAAAATTGAAAAATCCCATATGCCAACGTAAAAATATGAACATGGAATGTGAAAATGTGAAGTCATACGTTATAAGACTAGCAATATACATATCCGGATAAATACAGCCAAACATGAAATAAAACTTAAATTAAGGATTTCTATACTATATTTAAATCCTTGCTTAAATGAAGAATTACTATTTTTCAAATATTAATATTTATTTCAAAGTTGGACAGTAATTTACGCTTGAATTGAATTCACTCTTATAATGATTTTTTAATTGAATTTAAAATAAAGATAAAAAAAAATGTATTTTATGATGATTGTTGAAAATTGTTTGTCATATTAGTTGTCAGGTGGTAATATACATGATGCATCCAATATACAGGAAGAGCCCCTACTGTGATACTATCTATTTTGAGAAGCCATTCAATGAAAATAACAATCTGACCATATTGTTACATAATAAGGATAAGAATTATTAGATAAGAAATTAAAATTTATAAAAGGCAAGCAT
>MJUT01001655.1:30982-53054 GCA_002080005.1 Gigantidas platifrons | reverse complement strand
CTTAGGATCACACCTAACAACCTGTGTGGGAAAACTTAGGATCACACCTAACAACCTGTGTGGGAAAGCTTAGGATCACACCTAACAACCTGTGTGGGAAAACTTAGGATCACACCTAACAACCTGTGTGGGAAAACTTAGGATCACACCTAACAACCTGTGTGGGAAAGCTTAGGATCACACCTAACAACCTGTGTGGGAAAACTTAGGATCACACCTAACAACCTGTAGCTCATAAGGAGCTGTTGCAAGTCGTACAAGGAGATTTACATTCTTGATACATATGGAACTCATTTCCATCACATCTAGAGGGTGAGTTGTGTATTTCAATCATCCCGTAAAACTAGAATCCAACCCTTTTGGACAGGTTGTACCTCGCAGCAGAGACAATATGTTCTATTTCTATAACCAGTGGTATCCATGGGAGTTCATACCATAGAAAGAAGTTACACACATCAGCCAAGTTACACAGGGCTCTCACTACATTAAAATTAGACCCATTGACTTCTCTATCAAAATATTAGCAAATGGACTTACTTGCACATACACACTGGCAAAGCTAAACATAGGCCACTGAAGCTTCTGATGGGTGCTTAGCTATACACTTATGTCAACCTTGCTACCTGAATTTTTTTTGCCAGAATCTGGTACCCTATATTCCATAATTAAACAGGGAACCATCAAGTATAATATGGTTCAAAAGCATTGAACAAAAAGCTTACAAAGAGCACATCATCTATTAGCAAACAGCAGGAATGAAGCAGAATACACTAAAGCCAGTAGAATTTATAAATACAATCTTCACACCAACAAAATGTCCCCATCTTTCAACGAAAAAGTAAATCTCATGAAATACAGACACCAAACATATCCAAACAAAACTGGGATTTTGCATTATAAGACTTTTTTTGGCACCAATATCAAAACAACTCCAATTGTCTACCAGTATTGACCATGGCATGATTGAATTGCACTTATTTTGTTACAGAGAACCTCCAATATTGCACAAGAAGGGACAAAGTGTATAGATTAATATTTGAAGCCTAACAAAACAAATGGCCAGTTTCCAAGGTTACCTTCAACATATCTTCTCCTTTTCTTGTCTAAAAAGAAAATATCACAATTTAATGAAATTTAGGTCATGCTGACCTTACAATAATGTGTGTTGTGACTTGATCTGTGAGTCTGTTAGCCTGTATCGCTAACCTGGTTATTCTTGCATTCCTTTGCTTCAAGCATGTATGTAGTTTATGAGAAAAATCTTTTTATTGATTATAACACAATCTAAAATAGGGGCAAGATGCAACGTTTACTCCGGAGGTTTTTATTTGGCGTGAAGTTTAAGGCCAGACTCAACCAAATCAACATATATACAAGGTTAATATAAAGTCAAAGAAAATTTGGGAATTCAACTTAACTTCACTTTCAAGGGTGATGTTATTTTCTGTGTCATATTTATTGAAGTTTTATGACCACAAGTCCCACACATCAAAGACAAAAACTCATCGTTATACAGGGTTCGAAATTAACGATTGTCCGCTAGTCCGAGACTAGTAATTTTCCCCACGGACAACACATATCTCCTAGGTACTTGTCCGCTTGGGCTAGTAAAAAAAATAGAGACCGGTATGTATCACGAAGGGTTGGAAAGCCGTTATTGTCCCTGTTCGTTTCTGTCCTTTATGATACGCCATTTACAACTGTGTCAAACATGCGCTTGAAAATTACTTATAAAACTACGTTGTTTAATGTGCTTGGAAGACGGATCACACAAACGTTTGAAATAGTTAAGTTGTTTTCCAAAATTCAAGCACAAATTTGACATTGACAAATATAATTTCATTTATAAAATATTTATGGCGTGTTCTCTTCATGTCCATCTGCAAATCGCCGCGATTGGGAAAAGAAGAATAATGACAATATTTGCTAAAATATATCGTTTTAAATAAACAAATGTTGTAATAAAGTACGGAAAATGATTATTAAATCCAGATTTTCAAATAAATAACACTTAATGTCTTAAAACGTAGATTATGGTTTCTTCTCTTCATGTCGATCTGCAAATCGCGGCGATTGGGAAAAGAAGAACAATGATAATATTTGCTCAAATATATCGTTTTAAATATTTTGTTGTTGTAATAAAGTACTGAAAATGATTATAAAATGCAGATTTTCATGTAGGTAACAATTAAAACTATGTAAAATTGATGTATTGATAAATGTATTTATTGATCCGAACTGTTTAAATAACAAATTTTTGACTTAAAATAAAAACTACAATTTAAGTGCTATGAAAGGGTATGACATTTACAGTATTTTGTTTGCTTCATGGTATTATGGGTTTTGCTAATCATTGAAGGGCTAAACTGTGAAATCATTGTCCTGTGTTCTTTGGTAGCTATCTCATTGGCAATCATATCAAATTTCATTATTTTCATATTTGAAGGAAAAAAACACCCTCAAAACTGTCTTTTTGAGAAAGACATTTTCACTCCAAAAAACTCTCAGATTGCAGGCTTTTGCATCTAGATTTTCAACATTTATCTGGGGGGGGCATACCCTCAGACCCCCTTAGCCAACTCGCATCCTGAAGGGTGCTCGCCGCATCTACAGGACTAGTTGGGATTTCTAAGGACTAGTGATTGATATCTTCTACTAGCCCTTTGGGCTAGTAACTACAAAAGTTAATTTCTAACCCTGTTATACATGTACTATCATTACATGTATGCAAATCCAATATTTTACGGTTGCAAAATAAAAACTTGCATAAATTTGTGAAACTCAGTGGGTTTTCATACAAAAAATCTTCACCATAATAATAAACCCTTTAGAAGTTTATTTTACAAACCTTCATTTTCTGTGGATCGTTTTCTTGTTTCTTTAGGCAGAACGTGAACGATTTCTATTTTCTGAAGAAGAAAAAAATTTAATAAGAAATATTAGTACATGTAGTCAAACCTGTCTATAGTGGTCACCTGGGGGAGATTGACAAAATGACCGCTATATACAGGTGACCTTTATGTGAAGGGTTTTGATTTTTTGACAAAATATTGCACGTTAGTTGTAAATAAACATTTTTCATTACATCTTATGTTTTTAATAATGTTTTACTGGTTATTTTGTTCCTGTCGTAATTTTACTCTGGTTTACATTTATTGTTGATGAAATTATCTCAATATGATATAATTTGAATAAAACATACAAATAAATAAATAAAGATATTTAATAAACAAAAGTATACTAAACTGGAAGCATTGTTTTTCAAAATCGTAAATTTCCAGTAACACGAGGTTGAACTGGGAACGTTGTTTTCAAAATCGTAAAGAATCTCGCATTTTCTTTAAAGAATGTTCATTATCTGGGTATGACCAACACCGATCTCCTCGCCCACAGTCCGACAACTTTTCCCAACATCACAATGATTTATCGCTTTCACTTTGTTGTCAAATTTCAAAGCTTTCCTATTTACGGATGTTGATGATTTTGACATGATGCACTAGATACAAAATATTTTTGGTGGGTGAATTTCTATTCTCGTCGTAATGAATAAAAATCCCCATTACCACCCGGGGATAAACAGTCCTTTATGTCATTTACGATTCACAAAACAAAATGTGTTTGTTTATTTAATTAATTAAATTAGTCAATATATTTTGTAACACCTCAGGATTTTTGGTACATTTGAGAAAAATACTGATCTTCCGAAATCACTTCCGGTATTATTTTTAAAATAAAATTGACAGTTATACATAGGGTTTTACACTGAAAATTACTTATAAATAGTGACCGCTATATCAAATTAAAATATATAGTAAAATGCACCGGGAGAGCACGAAAGTGACCGTTATGAGCAGGTAACCATTATATAAAGGTGACCGTTACGGCAGGTTTGACTGTATATTGAAATATTCTGATTATGGTACTTTACTTTCCCTGGTTAGTCAGTCTAAAATATCACAGCGATAATTCAGAAGTGCTTGGCCATTAGAATATTTTAAAATGAAAATAATATATCTTTTCTTATAACATTGGAATAATGTAACAATGAGGAGGTCTATTTTACTAGTAGCACGACGGGTGTAAATTGTAGAGCAAGAACTCTTGGAGTTTATCCTGTTTTTGTGGGGTTTATGTTGCTTTTACAACCTTTATTTTTATGTGCGGTGTTTTGTAGATCATTGTTTGTTTTTAAGTCCTTTTTCTTTTAGCCAGTGTATTGGTCTGTTTTTTGAGTTTTCTTTTCTCTGTAAATTTATCTTTTCTTTGGTATCTTCAAATTTTTCTCTTCCCGTTTCTTGATATTTGGAAAAATTTGAAAAAAAAAGAGCATACCTTTTCCTTTATCTCAGGTGGCATGGGTTTAACGTTCATTCCATGTACAACTTTTTTAAATCCATCGTAGAAGGTGACCTCGTATGTATCTGAAATTTAACAATACATCAATTATAAATTGATAACACTTATTGTACACCACTGATATCCCAGAATGCAATGCTTTGTTTATTATTTAGTTTCAAGTAAAGTGTACTTCATGGATATCCAAGAATGCAATCCCTAGTTTATTATTTAGTTTGTGGCAAAATGAACTCTGAGGATATCCCAGAATGCAATGCTTTAATTTGTTTATCGTACAATGTAATCTGTGAATATCCCAAAATGCAATGCTTCGTTTTTTAACTTTTTATTTTTTTATTTATTTTATTTTTTTCTCAACTGCAAATACATCAATACAGAATATAGTACAATAATATAATAACATATAAAACATCATACAATCTATATAATAAAGTACAATTAAATCTTCTTACAATCTTTTCCAGTATATAATCATATAATGTATATTGCAGTGGAGGTTTTCTTTTTTTTTTNTTTTTCAGTTTTATATAAATCTATCAAACAGGCTTTAAGCGAATGAAAGGATAATTTTTTCTTCAGACATCTGTTGGTATATATATAGTATTTTATTTTTAGTAAAATGGCATTGTATACATCATCTTTATATACTTTATCAACATCACCAAAAATTAGAGTCTTCTTTAAAAATGTTTGGTTGATGTCTTTGTCCCCGAACCAAGAATTTACTTGCCCTATAAGATTTTGTACATTTGTTTATTAACTTTATGGTCAAATGTACTCTATGGATATCCAAGAATTAAATATTTTGTTTATTAATAAGTTTATTTAAGGATTGATCGCAATTTTTTTTTGTTCGGTTCATTTGAAATAATCTGATTGAGGTTATTTCAAATGGACTGAAAAAATAATTTCGATCAATGCTTATAAATTAATTCAAACTTTTTTTTGTTATGATATTGAAAAATATATATATATTTTTTCAAAATAAGGCAAATAATCGGAAATAAATTTAAATAACCCCAAAGGCACCTCATTTAAAGAAAATCGCCTGATGACAACGGCATGCGACACCTTGAGAACGACGTCTATTTTCAGATTCAGTACATAGGAAAATAACCTCAACTTTTTAAACCAATCAAAACACGAATAAAATGACATGCGATTCTAAAATCAATTTATAGCAATGTACTATGTTGATATCCCAGAATACAACGCTTTTGTTTATTTAGTTTATGGCAAAATGTACTCTGTATCCCAGAATTCAGTGTTTTATCTATAATTTATTTTTTTTACGATAAAATGTATGTGTATTAGTTGGTCATTGATGATAGTGAGATATGAAAACAATACTTTTGATTCGTCAAAATTGAGATAATCTTCTTTGCGCGACATGAAAAATGCTGGGAAAATCAGCATTATTCACTATATACTGTTTTGAACATACTTTTTTTCGGCCATTTTCCCAATCAAATAAGAGAAGGATCTTATACTTAAATGTAACAAAAAGGTAAAATCTCTAGCTGTGATAACTGATCCACAGAGTCATTGACTATCAGCTAATATGTTTATTCTTAACTTACACAACCATACCTCAAAAAGAGCCCCAAAGCTTAGACTAGTGCGGTTTTTAATTCACAAAATACAGAAAATAATTGAAATAGAAAAGAAGTTACACATGTATGGAATTGATCTAATTTTGCATAGTGCCTAAATAAGTATATTCAATTTTACTATTGTTTAAAGAATATTAGGGGAAATCCTTCTATTCTATTATTAGAAGTTTATCTACTTTCACTTTGAACTTAGCACAACACAAATGTTTGCCTAATACTGTAAAATATCTAAGAATGAGTAACCAGTCAACATTTTATATCATTCAATGTGTAAAAAAAAATGGAAATTCAACCTTTGTTTTTATTGTAAATCTATTTAATGACTTCAATTATTTGCATGCAATTTTCATATTACAAATAAATCTATCAACAGTGTGAACTTTGGTCTTACCTCAATAGATAGTGATAAATTCTATCTCGTCAATGAAATAACATAAACATCTTAAGAATAATAATATATCAGGGCTCACCACACATAGTAAAAACAGGATGACTTGACTTCTCTCTCAGTTGACTTAAGGGCGAAGTGAAGGAAAATCTGGGAGACTTCCGAAAATCGATACAAAATTTAATGCTTCTTTCCCCTTTACCGCATGTGCCCCTACCTTTCACAAAATGAACGTGCTGCACAATGATATTAAAAAATAACTAGAACTGTGAGTGACCTCACTGAGTAATACCCCCCGCTCAGGGCTCCCACTACTTTCAAATTAGAAAGAGAAGTGACTTCTCTTTCAGGGAGCTCACAGGGAGAAGTGGGAGACAACAGAGAGAAGTGGGGAGACTTCTGGGAGAAGTTAATTGCGATTAATCAAAACATTGTTTCGCGACCCCTCTGACATTACCCTGCCAAAATTTAGTAAATAATTAAAAGGCTGTCTGAACTGATTTGTTCTTGGTTTTTTTTATTCATAACTACCTTAAGGACATCTACAAAATGTATTCAATGTTACATTTTTATTTCTGGCTACCTTGACTATTGGAGCCTTGCATACCAATGATTTTTATATGTACCCAACCCCCCTCCCATTTTTTTCCCCCTTTGGAAATATTACTGTATTGTGACCACACAAATTGTAATAACTCATGGTCATATCTGTGTGATCTTCAGCAGAAGAACGATGTCTCTTTCAATTTGCTCAATGGTTCAACTATATTTAGCCTGGGAATGAAAATATAGCACAAACGTAAATTGCCACTGTTAGTCAAAAACTGAAGAAAGTAAAGGCTGTAATTATTTGCCAGACCTCAAATCAGATTGCAACAATGGAGGAAAGCTACTGTAGTTCCAAGTTTATTTTTTAATTGGATAATATGCATTAACGTTTACACATGTCTGTTCGATAGATCGTAATATATATTAACCCAGTGTCGAGTATAAAATACCAATGCAGATGGATTAAAATCTGAAGCGTCTACGTGCATTTCAATGATAATCATATTTTAATATTCGCATATATGAACATATTTGATATGAGAACTATGATTTTATGTCAGATCTGTTCCATTTAAGTCTACCTGGGAGGGGAGGAATGCCATTTTTTTTTTATTTTTCTGTTGGTTGTGGGGGTGAAACAATATTTTTTTCTGTTGGGTGGGGGGGTCTCTTGAAAATAAATTCTGTTGTGGGGGTTCCAATGACTAGAAAATTCAGTGGAGTATCTATCTTGACTTCCCTTTGCATTAAACTCACTGGCTTTTCACAGAAATAAAAAGATATATCCGTTTTGTTGTCTTAAGAGATTGTGCCATTTTGTCAGAATTTGCTCCAAAACAGTAGTGAGTTATCTTCCCGGAAGTGGAGTTATCTATCCTTTAAGATGGCAAACTTCGTTTCTGTTGCCATGTGGCTGGAAAAAACAGGTCTTCAGTCATTATCACCTATATTTGAAATTAAAATTATAGCTAGCTATAGTAAAATGCAAGAGGCACATTTATATGCAAAGTTTAAGGGAGAGATTTACATGCCATATATTGGTATATCATTAGTGTGAGGCTCTTAATTTCGTTGAGATTAGGATTGGGTGTTTCTATAATTCTATAAAGGAAATTATTTTTATGATTTTTTTTTCTGGTGGTAGTGGGGTATTTATTGAAGTAAATTCTGGTGGTGGTGGGTGGAATTTTTTTTTCTTTTCCATTGGTGGGGGTCCCAGGTATATTTAAATGGAACAGCCCTCACAGAAATGAGAAAAAATAAATCAAAAGTTTGTTTTGTTGAAAGTAGCTGCGGACAAACAGTTCGGTCATTATTTCCGGTAGCACAGTACTGCATTGCGTCCCCTTACCAAAATGGCGCCATTGCTGTTTGTTTACGAAAAAAAAAATACAAATAGTTTTCTTTTAAGCCGGGCATATATAAACAATAAACAAAAGATCTAATGAACGAAATTAAAGTTTCTATAAACCGTAATGGATTACTTTCCAAGAAAATCACTTTCAAAATACTTAATAACGGATACGATAGATTTCAATAATTGACAAGTGCCAGTGGAGAAAATACGAGGCCGGCGACATAGGGCGACTCTTCAAAATTACAAGGCGACTTGAACTTCTCTTTTGACCAACGAGAAAGCGAAGTCAACCTTCACAAGGCGACTTCTTCGCCCTCCAACGTGAGCCCTGCCCCCGCTTGCAGTTTAGTAGGAGTTGCGCTTACAAGGTACATTTTTTGTGAAAGTATAGGTTGAATTAACTCCCCTTTTAAATTTTGGACAGCAACCATATTCCTTCATGCACATCTGCAGGTAGTGTACTACAAGTGTGCAAAGTTTCATAAATATCCAATATGCCGCTTAGGAGGAGTTGCGCTTACAAGGTACATGGACGGACGGATGGACGCACAGGGTGATTCCTATATACCCCTGCAAACAAAGTTTGCGGGGGTATAAAAAGGATGCAATTAACGAGTTTGGAATAAAATATTGAACATCAAACCCTGTATGGGTCATATTTCAGGAACATGGGAGCTCCTTTTATGTGAATACTGAAGAAAAAGTATGATTATTGGTGAAAAAAATACTGACTTGAAAAGACTGACAAGGGCGACTTAAAATTCGCTTTTTGACAGAAATTGGGCGATTTCATTGAAACCAAGGCGAAAAAGTCGCCCACTTCGCCTGGTTTAGTGAGCACGGATATATTAAGTATTTACCTTCTCCCTGAATTACAGATATCTTAGCAGGGTACATTTTACAATCAGTCCATCTTGCATAAACATGGTCTCCTACTTTATATTCCTGTAAATGACAAAATTGACGAGGATTATAGTGATTGATTGTTGTTTAATGCCACGTGAGCAATTTTTCAGCTACTGGTATATGATGACGTGAAGAAGTTAGATTTCAATGAGATGATGATTATATCTTCATTATTCTACATCAACAAACTTAGTGCTAGCTCATTGAAACAATAGTCCACAGGTAAATATGCTGCTCCACTCGGATACATTATCCTGTTCCCGAGACAACCAGTTTTTGCTCTTAATCCTTAAAATGATGTGTGCTTAGCAGAGAAGTAACAAATATCAATTTTATAAGTCTTTGGTTCAACCAGACTGGGTCTCGGACCCACGACTGCCACACTTGAGGCAAACGACGAATAAAGAATGACTATTATTACAACTTGTCCAATCTACAGGTTTAATGGAGTAACTGTATTATATTTACATTATTAAGTGACTGAGTTGTACTCACTACAGACTTAAGCGACAGTAGCATTCCAATCTAAACTTCAGATAACAAAAACCTCATTAAAGAAAGTTTGGTACATTTGTATTTATTTTTTTCAACAACAAAATTCAAAATTTTTGCTGTCGTATAATAAAAAGAAGTACTTAGGCCATGCAAAGTTAATTACTTGGTTCTCAGGCCCTTTTTTGTCAAAATTGATGAGGGAGGGCGACATTTTTTTTTTATCCTTTTACTGCTGTAAAAAGTGATGAGGGAGGCATTTTTTCTTCTTTTTTTTCGTGAAAAATATGGCAATGTATAAATCTTTTCATTACTTTATTGAAAATTTCAATTTTATTTCTTCCGATGGTGGCAGAAACATCACAAGTGGTTAATTTTTATGGAAACGTCCAATCCGCTGGTCCCAACGTACCATTTTTTATCTCCGTAAACAATTCCAATAAGGTACAAGCTTCGGAGAAGCCCCCTATTATGTTTACTGGTAAAACTGGCAAACATTTGTGCCGAATTTGCACAGAAACGATTGACATTTTGTCTAAATGTCAAACGGAAACACGTTTTTTATTTATACATTGTCATAACGATGCTTTAAATCTCATTTAAGCATGATGCGTTTTAAAGCGTTTCACCGACCACGCGATATAAGAGAAAAACGGATGCGGTTGTTTTTTCCCTACGGACAGCGCTACCGCATTTAATTTTTTTTACTATTTTTGCAAAAAAATCGACAATGCGGCGACGAATTTCCACATGCGGGCGGGCCTGAGAACCAAGAAATTAACTTTGTATGGCCTTATGGACATGAAATATTAAAATTATATACCGGGTAATAAAATATGTACAAAATCATAATAGAGGTTTTCGACATCATGAACAACAGTTTTTCCATGATCACATCCACATTTTTCAAATTTACATGACAAGAGTTGTCTATCTTACTTAATACCTTGCTCCCCTTTATTTGAATTTTGGATAACTCAAAAATTGTCAACAGTCCTGTGAACTTTGGAATAACAAAATTCGACTGTATAATTCATATCCGTAATTGACCAAAAATACATTTTGATTGAAAAAAAAGTCCCATATAACAAAGCATGATTTTCACCAAAAAAATATATGAAAAGCTGAGTCAGTAATTGCTAAAAAAATTTACCCCATTCGCAGACTTCCTTTTCTCTTTCCTCCCAGAATGTCGTGCTTTTGCTCTAATTTTTTCGCTGGACATATCCATCCATTGATCATATCGTGAATTCCATCCTTCAAAATGGACAAGTACAGCAATGTCTTCCTCATCAATATCTATTATCTTAGCTGAGTACCTGGAAAAAAATAATCAGAATAATAAGGGATTGGATGTACATGATTATGGTACTTAACGCCACTTTCAACAATATTTCAGCTATATCATGGCAGCAGTTTTATTGGTGGAGAAAACCGGAGAAAACAACTGACCTGCCGTACGTCATCGACAAACTTCATTACATAACGTTGTATTGAGTACACCTTGTCTGAGCAGGATTCGAGATCACAACGTTGTATTGAGTACACCTTGTCTGAGCAGGATTCGAGATCACAACGTTGGTGGTGATAGGCACTGATTGCATAGGTAGTTGTAAATCAAACTTTTCAGTTATGACAATTTACGACATTGTCAGCGTATTTCTATGCAATATTCAGGATGACAATCACTGGTGTTTTGCCAAATTTCAATGTGTTACACTGATGCACTGTTGTGATTGTGAATTTCACTGGAGCAGATAGGTTCATTTTATTGGTGGAAAAAATCAGGGTACCCTTATTGGTGACTTGCATTGATTGTATGGGTAGATGATAATCCAAATTCCAATTGACTTAAGATCTCGCCAACAATGGGTCTTACCATTTTTGTATAAAGTCCATAGCTTCTATTTTCTCTCCTTTGCGCCATGTTATCCCTGGTCTGACAGGAAATCTCTTATTTAAGGGTGGAGCTGACGATGTTGTAGTGGATGATGTACTGGAACAGGTACTAGCATTATCATGAAACAGGTCACCAGTCACCACTGAGCTACGTTCACTGAGAGACTTAAATGGCTGCATCTTTTCAGCACTACTTTTGTTGCTACTACAGTCAGATGGAGCTCTGTTTGGAGATTCTTCTTCATGTTGGGTTTTTACAGGTGTCCCAGGAATTGAACTTGGAGGTGAGCTTGTTATTTGAATGGGATTATCTTGGTTACCGTCCATATTATGTAAATGACCTAGAATATACAAAAATAATTAAGGTCTGCAAATTTCTATGCTAATTGATGAAATATTTGTTGACAACAAATAAACAACAACATTTATTCCAAAATTTAAAGCATACACAAACAAAATGGAAAAAAATCAAGTTGTATAATATTTTTTGAAGGGAGATAACTTTGACAATTCTAATTTATTAGTCTCTATTTCCAAATTGTGACAACATAACCAATCTTAAGTCTAATTTTGTCATAGAAAACTAATTTTAGCAGATGTTCATACCTACTGTATATACATGTATGTAAACAGCTAAAGAGCATGTTAAAGGTACTAACAATTATAAGTGTTTTGTATCACATCTGTAGTGTAATTGTTAGAATACTCATCTTGAACGCAGTAGATCGTGGACTCGAGGCACGATCTGGTCAAACCAAAGACTATAAAATTGGTATTTGTTGCCTCTCCGCTAAACATACAACATTATAATCTTGTTGAGATTATGATTCTGAAGAAAATTTCTGTCTGTATCTTCATCCTAATCTCGTTTCAAGCCCTATCAAAGGTATTCTGGAAATTTAAAATTTGACCCCCGGTGTATTCCGATGGATATTTTGGCATGGCTGGATTCTGTCAGATCAAGTGCAGGTAAGATTTCATATATAGACATATTTTCTAGTTCAAATCTGCAAAAATATTGATATTTCCTTACCTTTTACAGCATCTATCAGATAAAATCATCCAACATCCACTTCGAACTGTTTGCCATTTTAGTGAACTCATGAACTACACCATGTGACCAAAATTGTCACAGATTTTGCTACAGTCTATTTCTAGATTCAAGATGTTGATGTCAAATATTTTATTATAATTTAAAAATCCCATATACATGGCTTGAACTTTTTTTTATGTTGTTATAAATATTTCATTAAAACCAATCAACAGGCCATAAAGGATATACATGTACTTGCATATATACAATAAATTTGACATCGACCTTTAATCTACATGTAGAAACAGGCTGTAGACATATTCCAGTCAAAATTGTGCTAACTGTTGGAAATGTCCGTCAAAATATAATTTTCTGTTTATCTTCATAAATTTATTGATATGCACTCATTTACAATTTATTAATATCTTTGAATTTCCATATCCTATTAAAAAAAAAAAATTGCTTCGAGACATATGTAACAAGTATTAAAATAGTTTAAAAAAATGTAGGGATTTTAAGAGCAAATTGACAGAATTAACTCCCTTAAAATTTGGCTCTTATAAAACAATACCAGGGATTTAGCCAGGATTTTGAGACCATTAGTCACTTTTGCAGAACATTTTTTTTTCTAATTAAGAATAAACAAGAATGTAATGAGTTTAGTTTTAAAATCAGTTACTTTGTCTTATTGGTTAGAAATGGAGATTGAAAAGCTATGAAAACCTCCTAGGATGTGAACATACTCTGCAAATTAGCAACTAACTGAAAAAACATAACATTGGCATTGGCACTATTTTGATCTAATACCACACAAATTGTAATACTCCTCCCCCCTTTATAGAAATATTACTGTGCCTTGGTCTAATACCACACAAATTGTAATAACCTCCTCCCCACCCTTTTTGAAATGTTACTGTGCTTTGGTCTAGTACCACAATTGTAATAACTCATATTTGTGTAGTCTTCAGCAGAAAAAAAATATGTATCTGACAATTTGCCCAATGGTCCAACTTCTATATAGATGATTCTATGTAGGTAATGAATATATAGAACGTACCATAGGTACCCGATTTGTTGTTTTTTTTTTAAATTTTTTTAATTCATCACTTGTGGGACGTTTTCATTATAAACAGTGTTGAACAACTTTAAACATTACCAAAAACTCAATCCGAGATCGATATAAGCCTATTTCTAAAAACACAAAAACCCTCCTCTAGTCTGAACACGTCCCACAAAAGTGATGAATTATAAAATTTAAAAAAAGAGGGGGGGTTCCACAAATCAGGTACCTATGGAACATACATCAAAAACTGAAGCAAGTTGTAAAATAAATAATTATTTCTCAGACCTCATAATCAAATTGCAACAATTGGAATAAAAATACTGTAGTTATTTTTTTTAATTGCAGACACCTGTCTGTTTGTAAATAGTTCTATAAATAGTAATTGTTACCCGGATGCTGATCGATAAAAAAAACTTATGCGTCCTCGTGCAGTGCATGGCCAACCTTGACATATAAATGACCACATTAATTAATTATGATTTCATTGCACAGAAATGAGAATAAATACATCAAAAGTTTGTTTGGTTAAAAGTAGCTTCGGTGGATTGCGAACTTAGGCTGTTGATCGCACCATTTTTATTTTTTAAGTTTCTGACTTTTCGAGAAAACCACTTTCAAAATACTCTAATGGATAAGATTCCAATAAACATGATGTCGACATTTTCATAAATGAAACGTGGCAAAAATAGTTTGTTGTGGCGGACATTGTGACAAATATAGTACAATGAATGACAATTAGAATCAATCAATTATATATATTTTGACGGCAACTTTCTCAAAATGACGATTACAAAAATATGTCCATTTAAAATACATACTGTGGCATTTTGAGTACATGCCATAACTATAAAAAAAAAATCATTATCATTGATTGAATTCTTTGTCGGGATCATTATCATTACCAGGTAAATCAAACCAGGTGTCCGTGAGATTAAAGATTATGCAATCAAAACACAAATTCTATAATCCGTTTATTGGCTTGTAAAATGTAATAAAATTGTCATTGTAGTGACTAATTAGTTTTAATCAGCAAATGAAAAAGAAGAATGGGTTGTTACAAACATTTTTCTACGATTTTTTTTTTTTTTTTTTTTTTTTGAAAATTCAAGTGACGAATTGGGTACGGGGAATACTCGTCACTTTCGGAAATCAATCGTCAATGATGAAAGTGACGAGCGCTAGCTAAGTCACTGAATACAAAAATTTCCCCCCTCCAACTAGTTCCTATATATAATTTGTTTTGCTTAAATAGTAAATTTGGTGTTTTAGTTTGAAAAAATGCTTTTCCATAATTTCTACACGAATGATTTATTGTTTACATTTGATTTTCAAATACGGTGAGTTTTTATTCCTGTATCTGTCAAACAAATGATGTTCGCACAGGTGCATTTTCTTTCTATTGGTTATTGGATGTTTGCTAAATAACATGTATAATTTAATTAAATCACCTAGGATTAAAACGGTATCGAAACTATATTCACTTAGTTCGTCGTAAAAGAATGCAATTTAACAATCCGATGTTGCGACTGTCAATTCGGTCAAGAATGTTTGTAGATGTTCGCATCAGTGTGGCTACGTGAAAATACGATTGCTTCCCTTTAAAAGCTAGTTTCGCCGCTAGTTTAGCATCCGGAAGTCACGTATGCATTCAAAAATGGAAAAGTCGAAGGACGGACAAGAAACGCTGGTAAGTTAAATTTGATGCAAAGACAGTCTGTCAGATCTTGATGACAATCGCAACTAATGACGTTCGCATTGTGGTGTTCAATAATGATAGATTTAGATATTTTTTTAAACAGGGAGCAGCATATTTTGTTCTACAGAAGCAGTAAACAAATAGAAACATGTGACTTGCTTCGTCTGCAGCGCCATATGATTGAATTCGAGTGTGTTGTTGAGCGAACGTCATTTTACGACGGATATTATTGTTCCGTCAAATTATGATGTTAGCAAAAAAAGTGTGCACTAATATTTACTTATTTACTGATTCTTGAATAGCAACCAGAACACCTACTTATGAAATAAGGTAAACCTGAATCCTTTCCAAATTTTTGACCTAAAATATTATTGTTTATATTATTCAAAAAATGAAAGATTTTATTGCTGCTAATGTCAAAAATTTTCGTCAAATTTCTGTCAAAATATGACATTAGCAACATGATTTTTTAAATTGTCGAAAAATTCTTAATTATAATGGTAATAATTTTGTCTTTGTATTTTTTTGACATCTGAATTCCATTTCTTGAAAGTAAACCCCAAAAAAAGTTGATAGCATACCAAAATGAAAACTAGAGGCTCCCATGAGCCTGTATAGCTCACCTGGGTATAATAACAACATCAGTCAATAAAACTTGATAAAAAATAACAAATGTAGCCCTCGTCATTGCTGACCCCCTCTCCAAAATAATTTGGGCAGGGGTTCCCCCATTAATGTATGTTATCAACATTGCTATAAAAAACATAAATGTCAATGCGTCTCAAAATTTAGCTTTTGCTACTTCCCATTTTGTAATAGAGTTGCTTCCCTTTGATTATTTGAGTAACCAACAGCAGTGAAAGTCAACAAAAAAAATGCATTTCAAGAGGAATAACTCTTCACATAGTTGTCAGACATTTTCAACTGTGAAACTTTTTTGTAGATCTTGACATGCTGAACATTTTTGCAGTTTAAACTTGACATCTATCTCTTATACTTTTTGAAATAAAGGACGAAAAGTATTAAAATTTTTGAAAATTTGATGAAAAAAAGGGCAATAACTCCAAAATGGGAAAATGGGACTTTCTTCACAATTGCAGGGTAGGTAGATCTTGACATGCTGAACATTTTTGCAGTTTCAACTTGTCATCTATCTCTTATAGTTTTTGAAATAAAGAGTGAAAAGTATTAACATTTTGAAAATTTGATGAAAAAAGGGCAATAACTCCAAGATGGGTAATCAGATTTTCTTCAAAATTGCAGGGTTGATAGATCTTATCATGCTGAACATGTTTGCAATTCAAACTTATCATCTATCTCTTATACTTTTTGAAATAAAAAACGAAAAGTATTAAAATTTTGAAAATTTGATGAAAAAAAGGGCAATAACTCCAAAATGGGTTATGGGATTTACTTCAAAATTGCAGGGTAGGTAGATCTTGATATGCTGCACATTTTTGCAGTTCCAACTTATCATCTTCCTCTTATACTTTTTGAAATAAAAAATGAAAAGTATTAAAATTTTGAAAATTTGATGAGAAAAGGGCAATAACTCCAAGATGGGTAATTAGATTTTCTTCACATTTGCAGGGTAGGTAGCTCTTGACATGCTGAACATTTTTGCAGTTTCAACTTATCATCTATCTCTTATAGTTTTTGAAATAAAGAGCGAAAAGTATTAAAATTTTGAAAATTTGATGAAAAAAGGGCAATAACTCCAAGATGGGTAATTAGATTTTCTTCAAAATTGCAGGGTTGGTAGATCTTATCATGCTGAACATGTTTGCAATTCAAACCTTCAAATACGATATTCATATTAAATTTGCTGTACATTATATCAGCATATTATACTTATTTGCATACAGATATATATTCGTATTTCAACAGTCTATTTCTTAATTTGTATAAATATATAAACTAAATATATAAACGTTATAAATACTTTTGTATTTCTAAAGGTTTATACTGATATTATCCTGTTTTTACAATATACATGTATAATTAAAAACTTGTTTATACGTGTCTGCGTTATATATATTTTATAATGTCCTGTCTATAAAGGTGTCCGACAACAATGTTTATATGATTCATGTACATCTGTACCGCAGTGGACCTATATGACTTGACAGCCTCTATACACAAATAACTGGCGATAATTCGCTATTTAAAATCCTAATCCCTAACATAACATACACAATTAACTATCTTACGTGTCGTGTAATACAAACAAAATATATAGAATATCCTACATTTTGTACAGAACTGGACTGCGATAAGGCTTGTTTTTTTATTCTCAAACTTTTTTTATGGTTGAAAACAACCTGAAACATGTTTAAATCATGAACCATAAACATGTTTAAGATAGATAAACTAGAGGCTCCCAGGAGCCTGTATAGCTCACCTGGGTATAATAACAACATCAGTCAATAAAACTTGATAACTTCTGTAAAAAAAAAAACAAATGTAGCCCTCGTCATTGCAAACCCCTTCTCCAAAAAAAGTTGGGCAGGGGTTCCCCATTTAATGTAAGTTATCAACATTGCTGTAAAAAAACATCAATGTCAATGATTCTCAAAATTTAGCTTATGCTACTTCACATTTTGTAATAGAATTGCTTCCCATTGATTATTTGAGTAACCAGAAGCAGTGAAGTCAACAACAAAAATGCATTTCAAGAGGAATAACTCAACATTTTCAACTGTGGAACTTCTTTGTAGATCTTGACATGATGAACATTTTTGCAGTTTAAACTTAACATCTATCTCTTATACTTTTTGAAATAAAAAACGAAAAGTATAAATTTTTTTGCAGTTTGATGAAAAAAGGGAAATAACTCCAAAATGGATAATGGAATTTACTTTAAAATTGCAGGGTAGGTAGATCTTGACATGCTGCACATTTTTGCAATTTAAACTTAACATCTATCTCTTATAGTTTTTGAAATAAAGAGCGAAAAGTATTAAAATTTTGAAAATTTGACGAAAAAATGGCAATAACTCCAAGATGGGTAATCAGATTTTCTTCAAAATTGCAGGGTTGGTAGATCTTATCATGCTGAACATGTTTGCAATTCAAACTTATCATCTATCTCTTATACTTTTTTAAATAAAAAACGAAAAGTATTAAAATTTTGAAAATTTGATGAAAAAAAGGGCAATAACTCCAAAATGGGTAATGGGATTTACTTCAAACTTGCAGGGTAGGTAGATCTTGATATGCTGCACATTTTTGCAGTTCCAACTTATCATCTACCTCTTATACTTTTTGAAATAAAAAATGAAAAGTATTAAAATTTTGAAAATTTGATGAGAAAAGGGCAATAACTCCAAGATGGGTAATTAGATTTTCTTCACAATTGCAGGGTAGGTAGCTCTTGACATGCTGAACAATTTTGCAGTTTCAACTTATCATCTATCTCTTATAGTTTTTGAAATAAAGAGCGAAAAGTATTAAAATTTTGAAAATTTGATGAAAAAAGGGCAATAACTCCAAGATGGGTTATCAGATTTTCTGCAAAATTGCAGGGTTGATAGATCTTGACATGCTGAACCTTTTTGCAGTTTCAACTTATCATCTATCTCTTATAGTTTTTGAAATAAAGAGCAAAAAGTATTAAAATTTTGAAAATTTGATGAAAAAAGGGCAATAACTCCAAGATGGGTAATCAGATTTTCTTCAAAATTTCAGGGTAGTTAAATCTTGCTGTGCTGATCATTTTTACCCTATGTCAGATTTCTGATATTATTAACGGTTTTTGAGTTATTACCAAAAACACGCAATTTTAACATACAGTGTATGTTCTATTTTTAGTAACAGCGGCCATGTTGATTGGTGCACGGCTTCACCGGACACAATTTTAAAACTAGACACCCTAGTGACGATTCAGACAAAGTTTGGTTCCAATTGGTCTGGTAGTTTCAGAGGAGAAGATTTTTGAAAAAGTTTACGACGTACGACAGACGACAATAGACGCCAAGTGATGGCAATAGCTCACATGACCCTTCGGGTCAGGTGAGCTAAAAATTGCTATGGGAGTTGTTATTACTCTGTTATATGGAATATGTCTGTAACAAAATCAGTGACGGTTTTGATCATTCATGTGGTGTAGTTCATGAGTTCAGAGTTCCTGAAAAGTGTCGGTTTTGTCGGATTGGCCGACAAAAATTGATTCTTTGTCGGTCCGCCGGACCGGTAAAGAATTTCCGTAAAAAGTTTGTTTCCTTTCCGATATTATTTTTCTATTCCACAATTTACCTTGTCCGGTCAAGGACAAATATTCAGTAATGGCTAAATGGCTGATATCTTTCTGCCCAAACGCTAAACCTGGGGTAAAACGGAAGCAAGAAAATGTTGCCACCAAGGCAGACAAAAGAAAATATGAAGATAAACGTGATCGTTGTTTTCAGGAGCAATGGCTTGAAAAAATTCCATGATTTATATTAATAAAAATAGCAAAAATCATTCAGACTGACAAAACTTGCCCTCTTGTCAGTCCGAATGTCTGACATGATCAAAATCTTTTCAAGAACTCTGTGAGTTCACTAAAATGGTGAACAGTTCGAAGTAGATGTTGGATTATTTTATCTGATAGACGCTGTAAAAGGTAAGGAAATATCAATATTTTTGCAGGAATCCTAATCTCAACGAGATTAACAACATTAGGCCAAAAATAAAAATAGGTGTGCTTGCTGTTGGCCGACCGACCCTCCAAAATTGGGGCCGACCCAATTGTTTTTATTGCAGTTGTGACAATTTTTTTTTTTGCATTTGCGGTAAATCCGGATTTGTACTTTTCCAGTTTGATCCGTATTTTATTGTAACCGGAACTTGTTCTAGATTCTCAGAAGTACTATATATGCATATTTTTTTTCCAAAAAGAAAAGCCTACCTACCTACCCTCCCCTTCTAAGTATGGGTAGGCCAACAGCAACAGTGTTTTCCATTCGCCGTTTAAGCCGGGTTTGCTGACCACCTTTTTTTTCAAAGCCGACCATCTTTCCTTTTAACAAGGTGGTCGGTAAATTTTCGAAAATTCCGGATTTTTTCGGTTCCGCACCGTCAAAACTCAAAATTTAATCGTGCCTCGCTGATTTGTTTTCATTGACAAAAATAGCCGATCGTCAAAGTTCGATGTTTTCATTCATCAAGCGAGGGAAATGTAAGGCTGAAACTGACGAAAATAAAGAAAACTATAGACCAAATAAGTCAACCAAAGTTGATCATCACGAGGAAAGTTCTAAAAAACCGTCCAAACAACGAAACCGACACGCAAGTGAGGACAAATATGAGCAAGACTTTAAAGGGTGATTGTCACTGATGATGGTTACTTCTGTTCTATTTGCCAGAAGTACAACACAAAAGCAAGGAACAGATCAGAAATATGGGTTGACAAGCCATGTATACGTAGACAGTCATGCAAAAGCCACATTCTGTCAGAAATGCACAAAACGAACTTAGTGAATGAAGACTTGCAGTGATCGCTGAAAGGACAAGGTAAACATCTTTCATAATTGTTTTTTTCTTGACTAATACTCCATGCTGTATTAGAATATGACAGCTGTTTACAAATAATCTTCATTTTATTTCAGGTCTCATACAAAATTCTGTTTGAAGAATTATTTTATCAGTTTCACATGCATGATAAATTTGATGTTTTCTTTCATTAATTCTGGTTAAATCTTTAAATCTTCAGACTGTGAGAGGGGATTTAGCACCCTAGGAAGAATAAAGACAACACTCAGAAACAGATTTACCAACCATGTTCTGCAAGGGCTAATAATGGTTGCTATACATGGGCCAGAAGAAGAAGACTTGGATTTCAATGAGACATTAAAAATCTGGGGCAATTTAAGAAAAAGACATATTTTGCTGGACAGAATTAAAAAGTGTGGAGATAGAAATAGGGAACTTAAATCAGTGGTTTTGAAATCAATGCTGATGCATAAAATAGTACAGGAAAGGAAGCAAAAAAGGGACAAATTGATTAAAACACTGAAAGCAAAAAAGAAGTGACATAAATACACATTTGAGTTTATGTACATGTAAATGTATATGTTTGTTAAAATATAATATTTTCTGTAAGTATATTCATTCTTGCCGGAACGCGAGAAACCCGGCTGGACAAGATATTTTGAAAACACCCACCTTACCTCTTTGAAAAATGGAAAACACTGAGCAAACAAATATATTTTTAAGTCTGGCCTTAAGGAGAGAGAGCAAAGATTGTTTGGCTCGAATCAGGATAATGTGTCCTAGTGGGGCGACATATCTATCCTTGGTCTGTTGTTTCTCCAGTAGACAAAGACGGGTTGGCTCTGAATCAGGATAATGTGTCCTAGTGGGGTGACATATCTATCCTTGGTCTGTTGTTTCTCCAGTAAACAAAGACTGGTTGGTTCTGAATCAGGATAATGTGTCCTAGTTGGGTGACATGTCTATCCTTGGTCTGTTGTTTCTCCAGTAGACAAAGACTGGTTGGCTCTGAATCAGGATAATGTGTCCTAGTGGGGCGACATATCTATCCTTGGTCTGTTGTTTCTCCAGTAGACAAAGACAGGTTGGCTCTGAATCAGGATAATGTGTCCTAGTGGGGTGACATATCTATCCTTGGTCTGTTGTTTCTCCAGTAAACAAAGACTGGTTGGCTCTGAATCAGGATAATGTGTCCTAGTTGGGTGACATGTCTATCTGTGGACTGTTGTTTCTCCAGTAGACAAAGAC
>MJUT01001655.1:20608-30976 GCA_002080005.1 Gigantidas platifrons | reverse complement strand
TCTGAATCAGGATAATGTGTCCTAGTGGGGCGACATATCTATCCTTGGTCTGTTGTTTCTCCAGTAGACAAAGACTGGTTGGTTCTGAATCAGGATAATGTGTCCTAGTGGGGCGACATATCTATCCACGGACTGTTGCTTCACTATAAAAAATTCAACTAAGCGTGTTGGTCTAGTACAAACTACAAAGAGACCTCATTGAACCCACAATCTACACTTGACTACAGATGTGGTTTTTACAGGCTGAACTCTAGTCTACATTGTCATTAATAGTTGACATATGTTGCCATAAAATGTAGAGTTCTAACCGTGAGGAAGCATCAACACACACTAGACTGGACAGCATTGTAAATGTGTTAGTACAAAATGTACTAAAATAAAATATTGACAAATTTGTTTATAATATCGATTGTTTATGAGTTATCTCCCTTAGACTTGGTGTTTTGGAGAAATAAATAATTTGATGAAATGAATTAAAATACATTTCATTCATATTATTTTTCGACATATTTCTTGTTTCATTATCATGAATTTTGTGTGTGGGGTAAACCCGTATAAGCTGTCTGTATCAGATCATAATAAACGTAAACAAAAGACCGCGTGCGTTTGTCAGATAGCCGGTAGCACAATTAAATATTTGCTTCTACAACTTTCCGGGTGAAGACAATCATCCAAGCTGAAAATGTGTCATTACAACTTACTTAAATATGTAAAGACAGATTATAAACCACCAGCATTAGACCATATTTATGTCTTTTCAGTTTTACGCGGTTGACGCAATTTCTCCATTTTGTATTTTGTCAACAACATTCGGAACTTCTCTATATTTTTTTTCACCAAAGACCAAAATGACAACGGTAACAATAAAGCACCACAACGACCGAACGGAGCCAATCATTTAGGGAACGACCATTTAACTTGAAAAAGGGGGGGGGGGGGGTGGGGGGGTTATGGTTTTTCCCTAAAAAAATATTCTGCTTCCCAATGTTGCTGAAAAAAATATTCTGATTTTGGTGGAGGAAAAAAAATAATAATCTGATTTAGAGTTGTTAAATTCTGGAAAAAAAAATCGCATTCAAACTCGTGTTGTCCGAAAAAAAAATTCTGAACGAAAAAAAAACCATCACCGCCCCCCCTTTGCAAGTTAAATGGTCGGTCCCTTAACCTCAATAAAATAAAACATCAACATTTGAAGCTACTGATGTTTCAACACATGAACAAGTCAGTGTGTGTAAGGTCACTAGAATATACTGGTGGTAAAGTCACTCTTCGTGAGGAATGTCTTAGTTTTGTGAGGGCAAGCGAAACAACTGGTGAAAATCTTGCTGAGTTGTTTTAACTAGTGTTGATAATTTCGGCATCGTTATTGATAATATGAGAGCACAAGAGTATGGTGGAGCAGCAGACATGTCGGGTATTCACAGAGGTGTTCAAGCCAGAATTAGGGAACGGATTCCCAACAGCGCAATACGTAGTTGTTTAAAACTTAGCTATTGTACATTCGTCATCAGATGTATCAGTAAGGACCATAATGGCTACTGTGCAATAAATCACATTCGCCTTCCACTAATCTTTTAAACAATTGATAAATTTGAGCAAGAATTATGTGGGATCGATGCTGTGAAGGTCAAGTTAGACTGGAAAAGTAAACTAAAAACTTATGTGAAGCGAGATGGTGATGCGGATGAACTAGCAACTTTTAAGTGTACATTTCCTGTCATAGTTAGTGTCCTAGAGTATTTACAAACCAATGGTGACGGCAAACCATGTATCCATTTATCTGCCCTTTTGCGATTTGACTTTATTTTGCCACTAGTGGTTTGCAGTCACATTTTACACCCTGTTGTTCCGTTTACAGCAATGCTGCAGAACATCTCCTGAGATTTGATAGAGGCTGTGAGTGAATATCAAGTAAATGTCAAACCTTGATTCGACATTTTGAGACTGAGAGAAATGACATTAGTATTTACAACACTTTATATGGAGAAGCTGAAGCCTTTCTAAGCTGCGGACAACCGGTAGACAACGAAATCGTGCCAATCCATAGGTAGCGTATTCCAATCATTACACTGTATTACCAGTTCCCATATCATTTGTTAAACAAGTTAAGGGGCCGTTAGGTGAAGTACGAAGATAGATTTCTGGTACAGTTATTGATACCTATCAATTTAAGCAAACTTAAACAGGAGGATGAATTTCATATTTATGATGCTTATAGGACAGATCTGCAAACTCATGAAGAGTTTACCCATGACGTAAAAAGGTGGAAAACAAGGTGGGAATTATACCCCACAGACCAGATAAACCCAAGCAATCTTTGTGAGACATTAATTGGAACTTATAACCAAAAACTTGTATCCGAATATCTATTGTATTTTGAAATTTTTGCTTACAATGCTACCCTCCACAGCAACAGCTGAAAGATCTTTCAGTCTTTTTGAAACGTGTAAAAACATATGTACTCTCCACAATGGAACAGGAAAGACTATCAGCCTTGGCATCGCTACCGTCATATTCACAGACACATTCAGCTTCCATTGGATGCAGTCGTAGACAAGTTTAATAAAAACACAGACAAATGCTTTTGGCTTGTGACATGTGAAAACATACATTGCATTATCAAAATTATTAAAGGATATTAAAAGTACAAATGTACTAGTTTTACACAGATTTTCCTGCTGCCTATATATTAAACATTTCAAATGTATTCCATGGCTTTGCTGCGGTACCCATATATCTTGGAGCAAAACCTAAACGCCACTACGTGCACATTTATTAATGCTACGCCACTGGAAGTCTGTGACTGCTGTTCCCTGTTACTTCTACCAAATACTGACCGCCTTCAACAAGTTGAGGATTGTGGTAGAGGTTGTTCTACTTCTACCAAATACTGACCGCCTTCAACAAGTTGAGGATTATGTCAGAGGTTGTTCTACTTCTACCAAATACTGACCGCCTTCAATTTCCAATATTATGTCAGAGTTTGTTCTAATTCAGCAAAATACTGACCGCCTTCAACAAGTTGGGGATTATGTCAGTGGTTGTTCTACTTCTACCAAATACTGACTGCCTTCAACAATTTCAAGATTATGTCAGAGGTTGTTCTGCTTCTACCAAATACTGACTGCCTTCAACAATTTCAAGATTATGTCAGTGGTTGTTCTGCTTCTACCAAATACTGACCGCCTTCAACAATTTCAAGATTATGTCAGAGGTTGTTCTGCTTCTACCAAATACTGACCGCCTTCAACAATTTCAAGATTATGTCAGAGGTTGTTCTGCTTCTACCAAATACTGACTGCCTTCAACAATTCCAAGATTATGTCAGAGGTTGTTCTACTTCAGCAAAATAATGACTGCCTTCATCAAGTTGAGGGCTATGTTAGAGGTTGTACTACTACCAAATACTGACCGCCTTCAACAAGTTGAATATTATGTCAGAGGTTGTACTACTTCTACCAAGCACTTCAACTGCTTTCAACAAGTTGAAGACTATGGCATATGTTGCTCTACTTCTACCAAACACTGACCTCCTTCAATAAGTTAAAGATTATGTCAGGGGTTGCACATGAAAATTGCAAAGTGTTAAAACTATTTACAGGGAATCATAGATTAGGGAAGACACCAACCTTGAATGAGTCAACCGAGCGACTAAAAACTATGGGTAGTGACACCTAGTTCCAGTCAGATATCGTACGAGGAGGGATAATGATAATGAAAGACGATTCTTGGATTTGTTGAGGAAAGTCTTACAAGGAGGGATAATGAAAGACGATTCTTGGATTTGTTGAGGAAAGTCTTACAAGGAGGGATAATGAAAGACGAGGAATACATGTGTCGTGATTGTCTCAATTGCGGCTTAATTCAATAGCTACATTTTCGTTGGCTGTTTAATAAACTACTTACAGCATTGTCCGTTTGAACAACTTTATTGAGAGTTGTTTGTGTTGTCTTAGAAGTCTGCCTAGAAAATGACTGTGTGTGACTCATTAATTTCTTCATGTTTGCCTAATAACTTGCGCATAAAGTGAAAACCAAAATGCACCACACTGTTGAAACACTTGGTATAGGCACGTCAGTAGAATATGGCGGGGCTAAACTTGTTTTATGGACCCAAACCTTCCCTCTTATTATGCGGCCATGCAAGTGTTCCCACATTTGAGTAGAATGCCAACCCCCAAATATAAAATATAAAAAGCCGATCTGATCATAACGTTCTAATCTTGAGCTTTATACAAAATATACTGAGTATCTAATCTTCCTAACGCAGGCGTTGTCATATGCATAGGAAAGGTTTAATGATGACAAAGTGGTAATCAGAAGCCGAAAATTGAAGAAGTACAGACAACACAATGGCCAAAAGAATCGGGACAAACAACGATCTATAAAACATATCGCACAGAAAACTAAAGATCGAGCAGCATAAAGCCCACTAAAAACCGGGATGAACGCATTTCCTGTTCCATATATGACACCCGTCGTGTTACAGTTAAAAGACACTAACATCTGATTTGGAAATCGTGTAGGGAACCAGTAAATATATACAAATAACATGAATACATTTTGTAAAACATTAAACAAATCAAATTAAGTGCGAGAGGATGAGGAATTAGTGGGATTGGAAAAGGAGCTAGCTAGAGTGCAACAGTTACAGTAAGAACAGAAGTCAAGGGAGAAAAGTCAGTGAGTGAGTGATTGTTATTTAACGCCAATTCATCAATTTTTTCAGCTATATCATGGCGAGATAAGTTGATTTACAATGTGTTAATATTTTAATGATGAGGTCCGCATTTTACTAGAACAATACACTGAGTCAGATTTTTATAGTGCTAGCTCACTGAAACAAAAGTCCTACGGTAGACATGTCGCTCCACTCGGACACATTATTCTGATTCCGAGCCAATTGGTCTTTGCTCTTTCTCCTTAATGCTGCATGCTTAGCGGAGAAGCAACATATACCACTATCATAGTCTTTGGTTTGACCCGACCAGGGGATGAACCCACGATCGATCGTACTTGAAGCGAACACGCTAACCATTACGTCATCGATGCAGTTCAACGGAGAAGAAGGAGAAATTAAGAAAGGAAATTGAGAAGACGGAGAAGGAGTTAAGGAAAGGTACAGATATAGAGAAAACGTTGATAAACTTGTACTTCTTTAAGCTCTAAAGTCACAGAAAATTATACTTCTCTCATGGGTGAAAGTTTTCAGTATTTTGACTGATTTCAGTTTGGTTTTTTTGGCAAAGGTCCAGACAGTTCTTGAGATTCGTGTAAATTTGATGAGTTTTTTAAGGGGTGAATTATGCATTTTGACAAAGAAATTAGAAATTTTGAGAGTTAATAGTAGAAATTTTCAGTATTTGTAAAAAAAATTATATATATATAACTTTCACCAATGTTCTCTTAACATTAAAGACTTACGGAAATCAGCTAAATTGAAAGATAAAGCTGAGGCAACCTGTAAAGAAAATATTAAATTTATCTGAGTCTTCAGATGACTCTGTAGATAGATTAGATTAAAATTATTTTATTGAACGTTTTAAACTTATCTTAAACACTTTCCCTGTCCTTTCCTCATTCATGACTTATCACCGGGTTTGTAACTAGATTAACATGACGGGTGCCACTAGTGGAGCATGAACTACTTACCCTTCCGGAGCACTTGAGTTCACCCCCAATTTTTAGTGGGGTTCGTGTTACTCGAACTTTAGTTTTATGTGTATGTTTTGTAGATCGTCAAACTCTTCTTATTGTTAACAATATAACATTTGAATGAAGTCAACTGTAAAAAAAAATATAAAATTTATCCGAGTTTAGTTAGATTAAACTTATTTTATTGTTAACTATATAACATTTAGATCGGACACAAGTTATACCAACTTACAAAGGTCCTCTCCACATATTTATATACAATTATATAATCCATGCACCAGGAAGTAATAATCGTGTTTCTACAATAATTATACTTTAGAGCAAACAATGGGAAAAACATGGATTTTTGAAATTATATACTACCGGTATATTGAGTTATATACTACCGGTATATTGAGTTATATATTACCGGTATATTGAGTTATATATTACCGGTATATTGAGTTATATACTACCGGTATATTGAGTTATATACTACCGGTATATTGAGTTATATACTACCGGTATATTGAGTTATATACTACCGGTATTATTAGTTACACAGTGTGTAACGAATATATCTTATTGATTACCTTTGAATGAGGGATTTAGATGTAACTGCATCAAAACTAATAAATATGTAATTTTTGTGTCGTGTGTAAGTGATCAGGTGAAGTGATCGATCCATATGTGACGTCATCTTTGTTTTGAAAGATAAAGGGGAGATAACTCTACTACTACGTTAACTGTGTATTAAAAACTACTGACCGTGTATTGAATATACACGGTTTCCACGTGTTCACTCTAAACCAATGATATTCCTAGAAGTTTGTAAGAAGTAAGATATATTGAGTTATATACTACCGGTATATTGAGTTATATACTACCAGTATATTGAGTTATATACTACCGGTATATTGAGTTATATACTACCGGTATATTGAGTTCAATATATCTTTACGTAATCGTACATAGAATTGTCATATTCGTGGAAAAAAACAACAATGGAGACAAAATCTAAACAAACGAAAATATATGAATTCAATATATGAAATATGATGACTGTGGGGTAATACGTTTCGTTTGTTTGATATACAACTTGCACTGATTTGAACAGCAGATAGTAGACTAGTAATGGTAGTTTAGATTCCGATTACTCTGATATTGTAACTGTTAGAAAAAAAACAAAACCAAACCAAAAAACAAAATAACAAAACAAAAACAAAAACACACAAACAAACACATACAAACAAACAAGCCCGCCCCCCACCCCCCCAAAAAAACCAAGAAACAAAAAACACACAAGTCTCAGAGCAAGCAAAAATTAGGTATTTATTTTCCATCCTTCAGATGAGGTAGTAAAGAACCAAGTGTGGCCACAATCAAAATTACAATTTAAATATCCTGGGTCAAATGTTAACTGTGATGACTTAGATTTTAATTTGTTTGTAGCAGAATTCTTGTTATCGACCAAAATCAGTGGTGTAGAAGGAATTGACTGGACTAAGTTGTTAGAGAAATTAGCATATTACATAGAAGTGTATGAATGGTTTGGCTTGGTTTTATGATGTTTAACGCCACTTTCAACAATATTGCAGTTATATCGTGGCGGTCAGTTTTATTGGTGGGGGATCGCGTTTCGAACTCACACCATTACTGGTGATAGACACTGATTGCATAGGTAGTTGTAAATCCAACTACCATACGACCACGGCTACAACGACCCCTCTGTATGAATATAAAGGGTTGAAGAAAAAAGACAGATTGAGAAGGGTTTAGCTGATTGGTCTAAAGATATCAGTGAAATCGAAATCCATATTTTGAATGACTAATTGTTGATTAACAGCAATTCAGCAATTTTTCAGCTATATCATGGCGAGAACAAGTTGAGTTTCAATGAAATGATGATGAGATCCGCTTTGTACTAGATCAACAAGCTGAGTTGGATTTTTATAGTGCTAGCTCACTGAAACAACGGTCCGTGGGTAGACATGTCGCTAGCTCACTGACACAACGGTCCGTGGGTAGACATGTCGCTCCATTGGGACACATTATCCTGATTCTGAGCCAACCAATCTTTGCTCTTTCTACTTATGCTGCATGCTTAGCCGAGAAGCAACAAATACCAATTTTAAAGTCTTTGGTTTGACCCGACCGGGGCTCGAACACACGATCGACTGCACTCAAGGCGACCGATGCGGTTCCCCTATTTTTGAATAAATATGTTAAAACAGATATAAAAGCAAAAAAAAAAAAAAAAAATCTGTTGAATCTGTTTTCAAGAAAGATGAGAAAGTTGTCAAGAAAGATGAGTCTTTTTTTTTCATTGTTCTCAGAGGAAGGAGTGTACACATGACAACTCTCATTATTGTAATATAAGGGTTCTGATAAATTTCTTCAGTATATGTTTGTGGGAGGATAGCAGAAAATATTTCTACCCTGAATGTGTTTGCTTGCTTGCTTGATGGTGTTTAACACCACTTTCAACAATATTTCAGTTATTTCGTGGGAGTCAGTTTTATTGGTGGAGGAAACCCGAGGACACGGTGAAAACCACCGACCTGTCGCAAGTAACTGACAAACTTTATCACATAATGTTTCAACAATATTTCAGTTATCGTGGCGGTCAGTTTTATTGGCGGAGGAAGCTGGAGGGCCCTGTGAAAACCACCGACATGTCGCAAGTCACTGACAAACTTTATCACATAATGTTGTACATCTCGCCCTGATCGAAATTCGAACTCACATCAGTGGTGACAAGTACTGAATGCATAGGTAGTTATAAATCCAATTACCATATGATCACGGCCACGACGGCCCCTTTCCCTGAATGTGCAGACAGATGTCCACGTTAAAGTAAATGATTAGATTTGTCGACACAAAGGTTTTTAACGCAGAAATGGAACAATTAAATCCTCAATAAGATATGTGTGTACCTTCTTATCTTAGAGATGTAAAATATTTTAATTGTATTGCGATTGATTGTGATAAGAGAGATAATTTTAAGATCAAATGTGAATATCTTTGTAGGAAACATAAACACATTTTATTAGATGACATGCATTTTAATGTTGAAAGGGGGAAGTTGTTTGAAGTTGGTCAAGTTGATCAATAGAATTTAGATGATATCAATTTTAGTAATATCATTGATTCACACGATGTTATACAAACATCTGGTTATCCTAATTTTTAAGGGTCCGTCGTGATTGTGATCGCATGGTAGTTGGATTTACAACTACCTGTGCAATCAGTGCCTATCACCACTAAACTTGTGAGTTCGAACCCTGTTCATAGCGAAGTGTTCCCGATACAAGTTACAACATTATGTTATAAAGTTTGTGGTAATCCTATAAAATAGCGGCGTAAATTCGCAATGTTCAAATGGACGGCGTAAATTATTTTTTAAAATATTTGAGCGCAATTTTGGTCGCATTTGTTTCTGCCCTAAACGACGAGAACGACTACGCGCGTAATCGTTTAATCCATTTGTTTCTGCCATTTTAGTGTCAACGATGGCATCGTTGACGTAAACGATGTACGCGCAAAATAGTCGCGTAGTCGTTGAATGTTTGTGATTGAAACTTGTAAACGACGCATGTTATAACATGGATTGGCGGATATTAGTATTTTATCCCGAGCCAGAAGCGAGGGATAAAATTTACTAATATCCGCCAATCCATGTGAAAACTCAAAACAAATTCTGGCTTCCATGATTTATTTCGATTCTGATATGTCTAAGAATACAAATACGGTAGTATACTTTGATTGGAAGACGGTACTTTATATTTACGCTTGCGGAAACTGTCGCACACAATTTATGTTACTCGAATAATACTGCGCCCTCTATCGGCACTATCTCTTGATGAGTTAATATAGTGACCAGCGGGAGCGTAATATAACGACTGGATTATTCGGGTTACATTCACCGGCGCATGTGCTAATGAGATTATACCGAATGGATAACTCGTTCGTTTGTTAGCAAAGCGAAAGAAGAATTAAGGTCATGTTAGAATGTTCAACAAATTACACTGTATGTTTTGTTGCTTTTTGTGTGTTTGACCATTCTCTCTTTGTCATTTTCTAATAAATAATTTGAAATCCAAAATCGAACTTACAAATGTAGCCTGTCTTTATTGATTCTTATCTTGTATATCAATTTCAAATGGTCTGCTTAAGGGAACTTGGCTTTATTTAAGAATTGAATATGTTCTAAAAGTAAACAAGTATATTACATCGTGACTGGAAAAAAGTGAGTAGTGTAAAAACGTTGTACTATACAGACGAGAAACCAGGCTCAGATTATAACCCGAGTTCTCCTCCAGGTTGATAATAATAACAATAAACGAACAAAAAAAAACGTCATCTGAGATATTTTATTACGTTTTAACAGATATTATTAAATCTGTTCTCTCTGTTATACAAGACGCATGTAAATCGGACAACACATGATGTCTAGGTTATATGTCTGAGTGTATTATTCTTTACATAATTCCTTCAAACTGTATAATATATTAATACTAAAACAGCTGCTCTAGTTCTCATTACCCCTTTGGCTATCTTCAAGCTCTTCTTCTGGTAAAGGTTAATGTTTGTCGGAGATTTAATAATGTTGCTGCTGTATGTAGTCTTTTTTGTAAAAAGGAAGTTCAAATCACTGAACACAAAGAGACTACGACATACATAGATATCCCAATCTTCTAATCACTGAACACAAATAGACTACGACATACATAG
>MJUT01001655.1:0-11914 GCA_002080005.1 Gigantidas platifrons | reverse complement strand
TGTCAAGATTCTATATTTATAAACTATTGTCCAAGATAAAACAACAATCATCTGCATCAATTTTCCCGCGAAAAATGGATTAGTCTATTTAAAGTAGGGTCTTAGCCCTCTAATAAAAATAGTGTTCTATATTCGGTATAGCTTATTAGGATTAAACCATGCATAGGTTATAACATAACATGTTCAAAATATGTGCAAGAAGTGAAAAAAGTGTGTATTTTACATTAATCGATGGATTTCAGCAACTTATAACATCCTTTTTCACCCCACTGAAACACATATGGGAAATTCCGAAATTCCAGCGTTTGAGGTGCCCAAAGGGTAAATTCTTGTAAACACCGGCCTCTTTCAATTAAATTTGAAAGATTTTTTGTCATTGCAACCCCGTTCACAGTTGCCCAACAGGAGTCCACAGGTCGTCCACGTGTCACAGTTTAGAATAATCCTTCAGGTAATCCTTCAGGACCTTACAGTACCCCGTGACCCACATTAGCACGACTCACCAATATTTTCTGAATAATGTTGTTTAAATACAATGTAATTTATAAATATATTATATAAATGCTACTACAACCGCGATGAATGCCTGTAAAAAAGTTGGTCAAAAAGGAGGTAATTTTTTTATTTACCGCCGTTAGTTACGTTAGTTACGTATACCGAACAAGGGCGAGCATTCTATATTTTCTCAACGTCAACAAATATTGACACGATAGAAAGAGACAAAATGAGATGAGAAAAACAGGCAAACATCGTGAAAGGTGTAAGATTTGGTTATTGTAGAATCTATCACAAGTTTGTTAACTTTATTATTTTGAACCTCTTTAAAGCTATAAAATGAAAATCTTGTTTTATTTTATTACGTGGCATTTTGGTCCTGTGATACGGTTCGCAAATTAATGCGCCAAAACTACACAAAAAGTAAACAAACATTACCCGGTAGAAAGGGGTGAGAAAAAGAGTCAAACACCGTAAAAGGTGCAAGATAGTAAAATCTGTGACACACTCGGGTAATATTTAAATCGTATCAGACTCGGACAAGCCTCGTCCGATACGATTTAAATCTTACCATCGGGTGTCACAGATTTTACTATCTTGCAACTCTCCCGGTGTTAGACCCTATATGACTTGATTATTAAGTCAAAATGGTAATAGTAAAATGGCACCATTTTGGCACCAAAACCTATAGATATCTTTTCTAATCTGTTTAAATCTCATTGTTGTCTTGATCAAAGTGAAAGTAACTTCATTATCTATTTCTGGACGCAGTTTGCATGATAAAGGACGTCATCGATATCTGAACTCACGTGACAGCGCATTCCAAAATGGTGACCGATTTCAGGTGTTGACCGATTTCAACGGACGAGAGGATATATCTGAGTTAAGATTAATGGCTCTTTGATTTTAGGATTGTAAAATTATGTAAATAACTTTATTGTGCAAACATCTTTTACTTTTTAATACCTAACATTAATAACCATTTAATACTAAGAGTAAATGAAAATATTCAATTGGTTCCAATATGTTTTTAGTTTTAAACCATAAAAAAAAAATTACCGCGTGACACGGGTGCTCCACAGTGGAGGAAACTACGAAGAGAAGAAGATGGGAGCTACTAAATGCAGCGCGCGAAATATTTGCATACGTAAACAACATACAAGACGATATAAAGCGTATTCTGCAGGACAAATAGTTCCATCTACAGCTCAAATCAGAGCAGAAGGAAATAATACAAAATGTGTTGGATAGAAAAGATTCATTTGGCAGTGTTATTCACGAGCTTCGGAAAGAGCATGTTTTACGTTCCCCCTATTTTGGACAAGGTCAGATTATATATGCAAATCATCTCCCATGATACATTGCGGTAATCGTAGTTTTTCTCGAAGTCACGTGACAAATATTCCAAAATGGCAGTGTTCAAAATGACGAAATCATAGTGTCTAAGGGGAAATCGTGCTGTAATGGAGCGTAACACCACTTTCTGAGGGTAAGATGGTTATGAATGAATAGAAAAATGATTGGTGAAGCGATTTATATTAGGGTTTGGATAGAAAATAAAATCCGATAGCCACAAAACGTGGAAATGTGTTGGACTAGCAAATCCGCTGTTTTGCTTATGGAGAGCGCTCTGACGTCCCACGGCTCTAGCTAGATACGATAACGTAACCCTCATTCCGCGTGTGCTCCATTTAGGGTTACGAATCGGTCTCATTCAACGTATGGGAGCAAATTAAAATTTTCGTTCCGTGAATATTTCAACTTTCTTTTTGCATATCTGGTCATAACTTATTATTCCCAACAATTTTAAGTAATGGTGATACGAAATAAGTGTTACAATCCCTGTTTCTATCTTCAAGACCGGTTTCGTATTTGAAAATTGTTACTTGTCCGCCATAACACCTTACGTAGACTCTCGCGATGGGCGGAGCTTATCCATATATACCAAATATAGAAAACTGTACTACGATCAAGTTGATTTGGCTATAAAATTGATCCAAATAAGGATATCTCAAAAACGAGGCAAGTGCGCGTGAACTAGCAACTTGTAAACAAAATGTCGGACAGAAAGAAGATTTCATGCATTCAAATTTTCAGATGGATATAAGTCTACCATGGATTGATGCAGCGTTTACTTAACACCTCAAGGTTTACCTAAATATATTTATCTTTCACCCTGTTAATTTTTCCAACCACTTACAACGGAATTAGGACAAAAAACCGCCCGGTGTGAATCACTCGGGCGCTGCTCCCATAGGTTGAATGGGACCGATTCGTAACCCTAAATGGAGCACAAGCGGAATGAGGGTTACGTTATCGTATCTAGGCTCTAGCAAGTCGAAAAAAAAGCCGTCGGACGGCAGAGGAATCTCAGACTAATTAACGGACTACTAGCTAGGAAGGTGGAAGGTGTGAGTGGGTGAGTGAGTGAGTGAGTGAGTGTTTAACGCCAACTCATAAAATTGTAAGCTATATCATGGCGAGAGCAAGTTAATTTTCATTGAAATGATGATGAGGCCTGCTTTGCATTAGACCAACACGCTTAGTTTGGTTTTTTAATAGTGATAGCTCACTGAAACAACCGCCCTTGGATAGACAAGTCGCCCCACTTGGACACATTATCCTGATTCCGAGCCAACCAGTCTTTTCTCTTTCTCCTTAATGCTACGTGCTTAGCGGAGAAGCAACACATACCAATTTTATAGTTTTTGGTTTCAACCGATCGAGGCTCGAATCCTCGATCTACCGCACTCGGGGCGAGCACGCTAACCATTACATCATCGATGCCGTTGATTGGTATTCTATGTTTCATTGATTTTTTCAGGTATTGTTTCTAAATAAATATTTTATTTTTATGGTATTTTCTATTCTTTTTTTTTGTCTTCAACATGTGAATTGTGTTATAGATGAACTGCTCACTGCTTTTAAATAATTAAGAAATAAATCATGGAAGCCAGAATGTGTTGGGAGTTTTAACATGGATTGGCGGATATTAGTATTTTATCCCGAGCCAGAAGCGAGGGATACAATTGACTAATATCCGCCAATCCATATTAAAACTCAAAAGACATTCTGGCTTGCTTGATTTATTTCGATTCTGATATGTCTAAGAGTACAAATACGGTAGTATACTTTGATTGGAAGACAGTAATTTATATTATAGCTCACATAAAAATGTAAGGATTCCGATTTGATAACAAGCCGTATACATCAAGCTATGTATACGTCTGTAGCCGTATACATAAGACATATTTCTATCCCGTCGAGGGGTCCCTGTATATTTCAGTCTCCCAAAAACGATAACAACGTGGACAAAAAAAAAAATCCGCTTCACTGAATCAATAGCATAATACGGAAAAAACCCATATATTTTTACCAAATTAAATGCTGTTTCTATACTCAAAACAGCTTTATGAACAAAAAAATATTACAACATATAATTCCGTCACAAATACCTGATCGATTCAGCAAACTCCTATGTTCCACGGCTGTACCATAACGTGATGAACATAATAATAAACAAAACGTTTCAAGAGTCTTGAAAACATTCGACGTCATGGGGCCACACCAAGGTTTTGTTTACATGTTGTTAGCATTTAAATTATTGAAATTGTTTCGCATAACCTGTTATTTTGTTTTGTGATATATTAATGTTATATTTATAAAGTTTAACAAATTTACTACATATGAAATTGTATTGATTTAGAAAGTTAATACAAGATTTTGCCTTCATAAGAGACCTCATACATGTAAAATGACGTGATAAATATTTTAACGTCATTGAAGAAAGCATGTCAGAGGTACGGAAAGGAACATCTAGAAATACGAAAAATGAAAATAAATGACGCAAATATATTCAATACAGTTGGGTTCTGTATTTAAAAAAAACAATGGTTAAATCCGTAATAAAAATGTATATCTGTTATTCAGCTATCAAACAGGGTATATAATGTGACATTCCCGGCTTATAAAAATATGATGATGATGATATATAACGTCACAAGTCGAAAGAGTGCAGTATTTTAGAAACGGTAGATCGTTAAGACATTATAATTTTAGGATTATAGAAAACCAAGTTCTGTTTTAACTGATATTTAATTTGAATTACAAAACATAAAAATCATGCAAAATTTTTCTCTTTCTCTTCGATAAAAATTTATGTATCGAAAATTCCAAATTAGTTTGGCGTTTCCACACGGCACTGGCATCGTCTTTTTTTCCCCTTTTTTTCTTTTCTTCCTTAAATATGAAGATGTGAGCTATAATATAATAGATATTCCGGTCATAGACAGGGTATATAATGTCACATTCACGGCTTATGATTTATATTCCATTCGCCTTTGGCTCATGGAATATAAATCATAATCCGTGAATGTGACATTATATACACTGTCTAAGACCGGGATAACATATATTATTCTATATTAGTAAATTCTTTATATTTAAACAAAGTATTGCAACAATTTTCGACGGCACAACCGTCTTCGTCAGTTTCAAAACATAAACTGCCAAGAGATACAAAAAAAACAACAAGACAACGTCATAACCTCTAATCGTGATACTATGACGTCGTAAAAAAATATTAACTAAAAATGATCCTGAACATTATGAATAAATAAAATACACAAAGCTCAAGATCAAACTTTGTGTAATTTAAAGCCTGTTAGACCGATTATTTTCTTTTGTTTATACCCTCTTGTTGAGTGTTACACATCTTAATAAACAGTGATTCGCGGGTCTGCCTATATATTGTGTTGTTTTTTCTTGAAATTTCTATTCCTGCAAATCTGAAATCTTCGATGGAATGGCCTTTTGAATTAAAATGTATTGAAACCGGCTTGTCATATTTTTTACATGTTTTGATATCAGAAAGATGATTTTGTATCCGATCCTTTAACAGTGTTTCTGTTTCACCCACATAAACTATGTGCTTACATTTTTTACAGTGACCCGCATAAACTACATTTGATGTTCTGCAGTTTATTTTCTTATTGATCTTAATAACCCTTCCGGATCTTGTTTTCAATTCTCCCCTAAAACTTTTTTCGTAGATGACACAATTTCGTCCACATTTTCCTTGTAGTCTTGATTTTGGCAATGGGTTCTTTTTTAATACTTTTGCAGTCTTTTGGTGGACCATGATATCGGCAAGATTTGTATCCCTTCTAAATGAACAAAGAGGCTGATCCTTAAATATTTTTATTAGTTGGGGTGATTTCTTTAAAAAAATTTGATGACTACTAAGAATTTTTCCGATGTCAGGTAAAGCACGACTATAGGTTAAAATCAGGGGAACCCTATCCGTTTTTTTATTCTTGTGTTTCTTTCTGTATTTTAAAATTTTCGCAGATGACACAATTTCGTCAACTTTCGCAGATGACACAATTTCGTTGGTTGTGCCGTCGAAAATTTTTGCAATACTTTGTTTAAATATGTTTATGATCTCCATGAAGAAATATTTTGCTTGATAGTAAATTCTTTAGTATAGATGTCTACCAAAATTATTTTTTAAAATAAAAAGACGTATTCACCGCCACCGCGGTAAATGTCACGTGTCACTATTTTTGGAGCATGGATCTTTTTTATTGATGTAAACAATAATGTAGCACTACGTCAGGACAGTGGACATGTAACCTTTTTTTTTTCTCTTCAGAATACCACTATTTACTCAAAATATAGAATAAAACAATTACTGTCTTTTGATTCTGTAAATGTGTGGATTAATTGACTTTTGAAAAAAAAGGATATTCACTTCGCCCTTTCGGGCTCAGTGAATATAATTTTTTTCAAAAGTCAATACATCCACACATTTACCTCATCAAAAGACAGTAATTGTATAATATTTACGTTTGCGAAAAATGTCTCACGCAATTTATGCTGCCAATGGAAAAGTCAGTCACATTCACCTTCGCATGTTCTAATGAGATTATACCGAATGGATAACTCGCTCGTTTGATAACAAAGCAAAAGAAGGAGGTCATGTTAGAATATGAAATTATATTACAGATTTAGTTTATTACACAAATTTTCATTGGTTCTTCAACCCTGAATGTCATCATATATTCGGAAAACAGACGGGGTATATATTTCAATCTCCCAAAAATGATGCAAACATGGACGACAAAACATTACGCCTCACTGAATCAATGGCATCATACGGAATAATAAATGTATTTTTACAAAATTAAATGCTGTTTTTATACTCAAAACGACTGTATGAAAAAAAAACCCCACTATATTACAACATTTAATTCCGTCACAAATACCTGATCGATTCAGCAAACACCTATGCTCCACGGCTGTACCATAACAAATAAACAAAACATTGAGCCTTGAAAACTTTCGACGTCATGGGGCCACACCAAGGTTTTGCTTACATGTTGTTAACATTTTAATTATTGAAATTGTTTCGCAAACCCGTTGTTTTGTTATGTGGCATTACTCTATTCTATTTAACTGGTCGGGCGGAGTTGACCTTTAAATTTACATGAGAGCATTCGATTTTATTTTGTGCATGTACAGGGCAGTTCCCGTTATTGACATTATTGAACTGTATTCAGCAGTGTCACCGAAATCAATTCATACAAAAGGAATAGAACGCACGATTGAATATAGCTGTATAAATGAAATTGATCAGGTCCTAAATACATGGACTTTCCTGTAATCAGTCAACCCGTGTTAAGCCACGCCCAACCAGTTGAAAAAAAATAGAGTAATATATTAATGTTATATTTATAAAGTTTATAAAATTTACTGCATAATATGAAATTGTGTTAATTTAGAAATTTAGTACAGGATTTTCCTTCATGAGACACCTCATGAAATATGACGTGACACATATTTTGACGTCATTGTAGAAAGAATGTCAGAGGTACGGAAAGGGACATCTAGAAATACGAAAAATGAAAATAAATGACACAAACATATTTAATACTGTTGGATTCTGTATCTAAAAATAAAACAATGGTTAAATCCGTAATATATCTGTTATTCAGGTATCAGACAGGGTATATAATGTGACATTCCCGGCTTAGGATATATATTCCCTTCGGCTGCGCCTCAGGAAATATAGAACCTTAGCCGGGAATGTCACATTATATACCCTGTCTGATAGCTGAATAACAACATAATAACGTTATGTATTCATTCCATTTGATTGGTTTAAATATTGACATGTGACATCGGAAGTGAAATCAGTTAATGAACCAAAATCAATTAACCAGGCCCACTTTCGGGAACTATTTTCGAACATCATGAAAACTACACACAGTAACAACTGTTGAAAGTGTTGAAAATTATAACAAATAATAATAATTTCACTTGTATTTGATAAAGTAATGTAAAAGTGTAATTATTGTTGAAGAAGAGTTTGAAGATACCAAAGGGGTAATCAGAATCGTCCGTAAATCGTAGGACAGACAACAAAATGACCAAAAGAAAAAGAACAAAAGGACAAACAACGATCTACAAAACCTACACATAAAACTAAAAATAGAGCAACACCACAAACCCCACTTAAAACCGGGGGTGAACTCGGGTGTCCCGGAAGGGTAAACAGTTCCTGCTCCACTAGTGGCAACCGTCGTGTTTGTATGTTTGTAGTTTTACAGGGTTGTAAAAGCGTTGACGGAAGTATATTTTGTCTACGATGCTTCATACAAATTGTACACCAGTTCAACACTTTTACACGCAAATCAAACTACGAAAGATTGCTTTCAACTGTTATATAATTATACGATTTTCTCAAAAATAATCACAGCATCCCAAATAAGAAAATGATATATGCCTTACAATGTCAATAATTTAAATGTTCACATGTTATTGATTCTGATTAAGACAGACCTGTCAAGTCTCTCAAAATTACCCATAATTATCCCACATTTCCGGAACATTCTTTTCATGATTTTATCTATATTTTTACTTTGTTCTTCATGAATTTTGTAAACTCTCACGGTTTTGGATTTCCAAAACTAAACAGCCCTTAAAAGATAATGATCAATGGATGATGAAATTTAGTTCAATATTAACATTAAAGACATTTCTTTAAAAATCAGTCAAAATATTTAAATTATTTGTTCAAAGGACATTGCTTTCTTCGAGATTTTCTTTTGTTTTAGACCGTCGTTTGATCATTGGATATATCACTTGTACTGCTTTGTTTGTCTGTGATGTATTATATGTATCACGAGAATATTTCCTTAAAATAATATACTAGTAGATTTAAACATATTTTATTGTCAAATATAAACAATAAGATTGATAACAAGTTTTACAACATATATGAAGTTCTCTCCAGATAGCATACACACATAGATCTGACAGAGAGCATGACGGATAATAAGTATATAAGTATTTATGATATAGAAAAAATAAAGGACAATAGATAAGTAAAATGGGGGGGGGGGGGGGGGNNNNGGTTATGTTCCTTCATTAAGCGTATCAATGTCTTTTAATGAACTGGAATTAGACGTATATGATAAATAGGGTAAGATATGTCGGATATAGGTATAATATGGAAATTACGAAATAGTTACATCTAAATGATAATAATGATAATAATTCAAAGTATATTAATAAATAAAAAGAAGTAGCCCTTAGATATCGGCCAAGATCAGGATTTATTGACCAGATAAAAATTAACCAACTTCGGACAACGTCCTCTGTCGATATACCTTTATCCTGCACTGGTTCTATTTGAGCAAGCAAATAGCGTTGACCGGATACATTTTTGTTATATACTGTCACCAACCGAAATATAGATTTTTCTGGTATCCCTGTTGCATGTTACCGACGGAGCTTTGGAAACCTAATTGTAAAACCAGTTCACTTCCTGTTGAGAGAAATATTAAAAGAGGCAACCAAGGGATTATTATATAAATTTTATTATTTATTTTAAAATATAAACGTCAATGCATTAATGTGATTTTCTGCAGGATAAACACAATATTAATGCAGTGTCTTTAAATAAAAAGTTTATGTGTATTCGGCGAAAAACTTGCAAAAGGTTTGGTGAACCTCGCCTATATCCTAGTTTTAAGCCTCATACACAAAAACGTTATATTCTAAGACACTGCACTAATAATGTATATTTATCTGATCAATAAATCCTCATATTGACCTCATCATAAGGCTATAATTGTATAATATTAAAAAAATACCCATATGTTCTAGCAGAAACTACTGATATTAAAGACAGATATGTTCTAGCAGAAATTACTGATATTAAAGACACATATGTTATAAGCAGAAATTACTGATATTAAAGACGCATATGTTCTAGAAAAAATTACCGATACTAAAGAAACATATGTTCTTTCAGAAATTACTGATATTAAAGACACATATGTTATAGCAGAAATTACTGATATTAAAGAGACATATGTTCTTTCAGAAATTACTGATATTAAAGGAACATATAACCTAGCAGAAATTACAGATAAGGGTAATAACAAAATTACCGAACACCGAGCAATCTTCCAAAGGGAAATTCAAAACTCGTATATTAATAAACAGACAAATTCAGTCAACAACCGGGAAACCGCAATGGCCCTGACTTGGTACAGGCATTTCTAAAGAAATGGTGGATTGAATCAGATTTTACGGCGCCAACCTCTCGCTTCCATTACGGTTCAAAGGTTCCGGTTTTCACTATAACAGTATTTATTACAATACTAGAACAAAATAGGTATAATAGAGTAAAACAGTACTAAATTCAGTTAGGAGGGTGTCTAATATATCTCGTGAACCATCACCATCATTAACTATGAGTCCTTTGAAGTATTTTAATTACGACTGTAAATGTCAAAATATATTAAAAAGATATGTCCGAGCAGAAATTACTGACATTAAAGGCAGATATGTTCTAGCAGAAATTACAGATATTAAAGACACATATGTTCTAGTAGAAATTACTGATATAAAGACACCAGACGATTAAACAACAATTCCTGATACTAAAGACAATACACGTTTTAGTAACAATTCCTGATACTAAAGACAACAAATGTTTGAACAACAATTACTGATAATAAATACAACAAATATTTGGACAACAATTACTGTTAATAAATACAACACACGTTTAAACAACAGTTCCTGATATTAAAGAAACCAGACATTTAAACAACAATTCCTGATACTAAAGACAACACACGTTTTAGCAATAATTCTTGATATTAAAGACAACATACGTTTTAGCAACAATTCCTGATAATGAAGACAACACACGTTAGAGCAACAACTCTTGATATTAAAGACAAAACACGTTTTAGCAACAATTCCTGATATTAAAAACAACACACGTTTTAGCAACAATTCCTGATATCAAAGACATCACACGTTTTAGCAACAATTCCTGATATTAAAGACAAAGAATGTTTTGATAACAATTCCTGATATTAGCGACAACAAATGTTTGAACAACAATTCCTGATGCTAAAGACAACAAAACTTTTAGCAACAATTCCTGATACTAAAGACACCAGTAATTTTAACAATTCCTATTACAGTTAGTGAACATTAAGTAGCACAACGACAACTACACTGTTACTGATAGTGACCACAACGCCATGTACACTGTGACTGATAGTGACAACAACGCCATGTACACTGTGACTGATAGTGACCACAACGACATGTACACTGTGACTGATAGTGACCACAACGACATGTACACTGTGACTGATAGTGACCACAACGACATGTACGCTGTGACTGATAGTGACCACAACGCCATGTACACTGTGACTGATAGTGACCACAACGACATGTACACTGTTACTGATAGTGACCACAACGACATGTACACTGTTACTGATAGTGACCACAACGACATGTACACTGTTACTGATAGTGACCACAACGACATGTACACTGTTACTTATAGTGACAACAACGCCATGTACACTGTTACTGATAGTGACCACAACGACATGTACACTGTTACTGATAGTGACCACAACGACATGTACACTGTTACTGATAGTGACCACAACGACATGTACACTGTTACTGATAGTGATCACAACGCCATGTACACTGTGACTGATAGTGACAACAACGCCATGTACACTTTTACTGATAGTGACCACAACGACATGTACACTGTGACTGATAGTGACCACAACGACATGTACACTGTGACTGATAGTGACCACAACGCCATGTACACTGTGACTGATAGTGGCCACAACGACATGTACACTGTTACTGATAGTGACCACAACGACATGTACACTGTTACTGATAGTGACCACAACGACATGTACACTGTTACTGATAGTGACAACAACGCCATGTACACTGTGACTGATAGTGACCACAACGACATGTACACTATTACTGATAGTGCCCACAACGACATGTACACTGTGACTGATAGTGACAACAACTACATGTACACCGTTACTGATAGTGACCA
>MJUT01001646.1:105724-127790 GCA_002080005.1 Gigantidas platifrons | reverse complement strand
TTAACTAACTGTGTAACCCTCTCTAAATAAAGAATTTTTTATCATTATTATTATAATTAGGAATTGAATGCCAACTTGTGTAGTTTTATAAGTGTGTGAAAGCGTTGACCGAAGTACATTTTGTGGTGGCATTTCATATAAAATATGTCAAATCTTTTACAACCCTATAAAGTACAAATTTTGCTTTCAATACTTTTGATTACATTTTTACATCGTTAAATACCATAGAAGTTATTATTATTTGTTTTGATATTCCACATTTTCAATTGTTGTTAAAATATTGTTGAAAGTGTCATCAAACACCATAAACCACCAATTGTTGTTATTGTGTTGTTATAAGTTTTCATAGCGCTGGAAAATAGTTTGTGGAAGTCACAGGCGTGATTGAATGGTTGTATGCTTCATGGGCTGCTGAAGTTTCAATTTCGTAGTCTTGTGTCAACCTTTTGACCAATCACATGAGGCATTCTAAATGGTTTGGTTTTTGGTTTATGGTGTCTAATGCCACTTTCAACAATATTTCAGTTATATCCTGGTGGTCAGTTTTATTTGTGGAGGAAACCGGAGTACCTGGAGTAAACCACCGATCTGTCACAAGTAACTGACAAACTTTATCACATAATGTTGTATCAAGTATACCTCGCCATGAACGGGGTTTGAACTTGTCTCATAACTTTAGCGGTAATAGGCACTGATTGCACAGGTAGTTGTAAATTATTCTAAATGAAATGAACACATAATGTAATTATTTGATGATACAGGATATATTATTTTTGTTTCAGAGACACACCATTATTGTAGACACACCAGGTATAGGTTCCAATGTTAAACTTGATGAACGTTTGTATGAGTACTTATGTAAGGCTGTAGCTTTTATTTATGTGATTAACAGTAGTAATGCTGGAGGAGTACAGTGTGACAGGGTAAAGTTATATTACTACAAAATACTGTCAAACCTGTCTTAAAAGGACAACTCTTTGTAACAAACCACTGTCTATAAAGGACACCTCTATATAACAAATAACTCTCTTTTAAGGGAAGTCTCATTTCCCCCCTTAATGAATAGTGTATATAAGTTTACTAAACAGTCCGTCGGGTGTTTTTCCTCGAATTATGTGTCCACTAGAGTTTGGCATTTCTTAACTTTCTTGTGATGTTCATTGTGGCCAGAATCTTTCTCAGTCTTTTTTATTATTAAATATTTGTCCATTGTAACGACTGCAACCCGATTTGTATCATATGTTTACGGATGTTAGGCCCTGTTTGTTTACGAAAAGTATGGACAAGCAAGGAAACGTCACATTCGGAACTCCAATAAAAACCTGTTACACAGTCCCGGTTATCGTTAAGTAAATGCAGCACAATTATCATTGCAATCGGGTCGTAATACTCAACTTAGAACATGTACAATTCTGGTTATTTTTAGCTGCTTTCGGAACACCACTGACACGATCGCTTCCAATGTAAAAAAAACCCAAAGCATTTATCTCTATAACCGTCAGTATTTACGATATATTATCATTTAAAGAATTGTCTTTTCAGAGTACTTTAAACAGAAATTATTTTTATTTGTTGATCTTTACTTGTCCCCGGACAAGCTATCCAGGAAAATTTACTTGTCCGTCAGGTTCTATGTATGAGTCGGGCATGGCAATTCCACAAAAATACAGGTTTGACTGTACACTGAAGTAAACATTAGTTGTTTTTAGTTATTTGATATTTATATCCTTATACATTTGTACTTCCTTTCTAGAAGAGCCATATCATCCTGTCCATCAGTATGTCTCTTTGTCTGTCTGTTTGTCATAAAAGTTTGTATTTTTTTCTATGACTTTGTATAACTTTTACATTTTAAATGGGGATTCCTCAAAACATTTTTTGTTTGCTTTGTATGAAGGTTTGCATATCCCTACAGCAGTTAAATCAGATTATATGTAGTTTTGAAGGGGTTATTGCCCTTTCTTACTTTGAAAATTTCATCTAAAAGAAGCTTTTCCTATATTTTAAATGGGAATTCCCCAGAAGTTTGCATGCTTGTTTATAACCCTATAACGATTTGCATATTTTTACCACAGTTTTTTGATTGAAAGAGTTAATGCCCTTCTTGACATATACATCATCTATAAGGCTGTACACTCAACACCTCTTGCATTCTAAATGGATTTTTGGTTTATGGTGTTTAAGTTTAACACCACGTTCAACAATATTTCAGTTATATCTTGGTGGGAGGAAACCGGAGTGCCCGGAGAAAACCACTGACCTGTCGCAAGTCACTAACAAACTTATTATACCCCCACTTGTAGAGAGGGGGCTATATTGCAATCACCTTGTCCGTCCGTTCACACTTTCGTAACAGATATCTCAGCTTCTACTGGAAGAAATGATTTTATACCCCCACTCTAAAGAGGGGACTATATTGCAATCACCTTGTCCGTCCGTCCGTTCACACTTTCGTAACAGATATCTCAGCTTCTATTGGAAGAAATGATTTGATATATGGCTTTGGAATGGTGACTTGTACCGTGTCTCTCCTCTCCAGGTTTACCGCACATCTACTTCCTGTTTACAGTGCGACTTAGAATTTTTCATGTTTGCCGTAATGAAAACTTTCGTAACAGTTATCTCAACTTCTACTGGAAGAAATGATTTTATATTTGATATATGGCTTTGGCATGGTGACTTGTAGTGTGTCTCCCCTTTCCAGAATTACTGCACATCTACTTCCTGTTTACAGTGCGACTTAGAATTTTTCATGTTTGCGGTAATGGAAACTTTCGTAACAGTTATCTCAGCTTCTACTGGAAGAAATGATTTTATATTTGATATATGGCTTTGGCATGGTGACTTGTACCATGTCTCCCCTTTCCAGGTTTACCGCACATCTACTTCCTGTTTACCGTGCAACTTACAAATGAACGAGTAGGGGTATTCTTAGCACGACGTAGCGTGCAACATCTTGTTCTGTATTTAGAATATTAAGGTTTACCAGAGGAGTGGTGATTTATGCTGCTGTGGTAAGTTATATTGTCAACCATTGCTACATGTATTTAACTTCTTCTTATTATTATTATTATTATTTTCATTGAAATAAGCACAAAGCTACCAAAAAAAAAATATATATATTAATATGTTATATAAATATACATGTATCTGATTTCAGCTGGGGAAACTTTTTAAAGTACAGAAAGAAGGAGGAAAGATGTATGATTTTGATCCCACCAGAACTATATTTGTATGTAATAAGTGGGACCAAGTTCCTGTTGATGAAGAAGTGAAAGTATGGAATAACACTGTGAAAAAGTTACAAGATCACTGGCCAAACTTTAATGAGAGTCAGATGTTCAAATTGAGTACCAAAGAGGTTTGTTTGTTATTTCAGTAGACCTCCTCTTATGAGACTTTAACAAGAGTCAGATGTTCAAATTGAGTACCAGAGAGGTTTGTTTGTTTGTTATTTCAGTAGACCTCTTCTTATGAGATTTTAACAAGAGTCAGATGTTTAAATTGAGTACCAAAGAGGTTTGTTTGTTTGTTATTCCAGTAGACATCCTCTTATGAGATTTTAGCAAGAGTCAGATGTTCAAATTGAGTACCAGCCAAAGAGGTTTGTTTGTTTGTTATTCCAGTAGACCTCCTCTTATGAGATTTTAACAAGAGTCATATGTTTAAATTGAGTACCAAAGAGGTTTGTTTGTTTGTTATTCCAGTAGACATCCTCTTATGAGATTTTAACAAGAGTCATATGTTTAAATTGAGTACCAAAGAGGTTTGTTTGTTTGTTATTCCAGTAGTATGAGACTAGTCCTTCTGTAATGAAAAAGTGGTCTTATAAGAGGGGTGTCCTCTCTTGAGAGGGACAATACAGTAATATTGTACTATCTCAGTGCATCTGAAATCTGTCCTGATAAGAGGGGTGGCCTTTGGTGGGAGAGGCATTATAAGAGGGGTGGCCTTTGGTGGGAGAGGCATTACAAAAGGGGTGGCCTTTGGTGGGAGAGGCATTATAAGAGGGGTGGCCTTTGGTGGGAGAGGCATTACAAGAGGGGTGGCCTTTGGTGGGAGAGGCATTATAAGAGGGGTGGCCTTTGGTGGGAGAGGCATTATAAGAGTGGTGGCCTTTGGTGGGAGAGGCATTATAAGAAGGGTGGCCTTTGGTGGGAGAGGCATTATTAAGAGGAGGACTAAGATCACATAATGCTAGTTGAGGTATGATAAAACAGTTAAATGATCATGATTATTGTTAAAACTAAGGAACAGCAGTACAACTACGTTGGAAGTTTCCTCAATTTTATCATCATTACAGTAAACTTTGTATTACCAAATACAGTAAAACCTGTCTAAACCAAACCCCTTTGAGACTGAATAATTTGTTCTGTTTAGACAGGTGTTTGGTTTACACAGGTTCAAATTACATAGACATTTAGTATATGGGACTGTAACGTCTGTCTGGTTTAGACAGGTTTACTCAGTGTTCAGTTTAGACAGGTTTACTCAGTGTTCAGTTTAGACAGGTTTTACTGTAATGATGTTGATTGATTGTTGGTTGTCTAAATGTCAGCGGCAAATATTAAATTCATAATCAGGACAAGACAAAGTTTTGCAATATAAAAAATACAGAAATGATGAAGGAATTAGACAACTGAGTGACAAATTTGAATGCCACTGAAAAACTATGGAGGTTGGGTAGTTGTGACTTAGAACCCTGTTCATGGCGAGGTGTACTCGCTACAATATTATGTGATCAAATTTATTAGTGACCTGCAACAGGTCAGTGGTTTTCTCCAGATACTCCGGTTTCCTCCACTAATAAAACTGACCGTCATGATATGACTGAAATAATGTTGAAAGTGGCGTTAAGCACCATAACCCCCCACCTCCCCCCAACAAACCTTCAAGGGACAAACAGTTTGGGTTAAGGTTTATCATGGGATGAAAAATCTGACAGATCTAATAAACCGACCGGTGAAACACCAGCCTTGTTTATGTGTCTACGAACTTTAACACTTGAGGTGGGTAGCGGGGCTTGAACCCACGTCTTGTGAACAGAAGTCAACAACCTTTGTACCACTTGGCCATCAAATTTTTTATAGTTAGAGTTATGACATTCATTCAACGAATGCATTTTATTTATTTATAGGAGACAAGACGTGCTTCTACTCCAGGATTAGAATACACTAGTAATTTCCAGAATCTGTTGTTAGGCATTGAAAAAATGATACCAGCTAGCTTAGAGGCCAAAGTTTCTAGACATTCAAGGTAAAGGGTCACGTCAGGTATTCAATAACTACATTTGGTATCAAAGTTCACTTTGATAGTGATTATAGAATGTAAACTTGTTAACTGGAAGCTGTATAAGTAGCTAATTTATGGTGGATAATTATGTCTCCCCTTCACCAAAGATAGACATATTGTTTTACTCCAAATTCTTCTTCTTCAGCTTCTTGTAATACAACCTGGTTTAGCGAAGGGCTTTATTGTCTTTAGGCACAGTACCTTCATATTTTGTATGTATATATATTAGGACATGTACATGATGGAGTGTCACATAAAAAAACAGAATGAGGTCAAATAAGTGCACTTTTATCAGTGGTAGGTTGTTCGGTGCTTAACTTTTTTAGGCTTTGTACTAGTCTCATTTTATTTGACGGGTATATGCTTCAGGATATACCAAATTGAGGTCACTGTGACCTTGACCTTAATTGTCATCGTCAAATAAAAGTGATTGTCAATGGTATGAGCCAGAACTTTTTTGTCATATTGCAGAGCACCTTCATATTTTGTGTGTATATGTATGAGGACATGGCAGGGTATTGCATATAAAAAAATGAGGTCACTGTGACCTTAATTAATCTTAAATATCAAGGTTGAATAAGCTGGGTTTTTTTTCATTCTGCGGTGCAGAAGGCAGAACTACCCAAATTGTTTTTGAAAGGGAGTCTAAATGCTTAAAATTAATCAAATGCATATTATTTTTAGCCCTGCCCAATCTTTTTTTTGGGGATTCAAAAAGTGTGAAAATTCTCAAAATGAATGAAATGTTTTTTGTTTCCAGCCATTCTGAGAAAGGGAAATATAAGGGGCACTCATTTCTAGATGATACTATTTTGAAAGAGGGCCTCAAGGGGTCCAGACAATATTTTGGGGTTCAAGAAGGGTAAAAATACTCAAAAGTGAATGAAATGATATTTGTTTTCAGCCATTCTGAAAAATGACTCCTATCCAAATTTATTTTGAAAGGGGGTATAGATGATATTTTTTTTTTCTAAAAAGGGGGTCTCGACTCCAAAAGGGGTGTTCAGATAATATTATGGGGTTCAAGAAGGGAAAAATGCTTAAAATTAATGGAATGCTTTTTGTTTTCAGCCTTATGTAAAAGCTAAAATATGAAGGGAACCCTTGCCCAATTTTTGACCCCTGACATTTCGTCGAAGGGGACTATAGAAATGGGTGTCGTCCGTCCGTCCGTGTGTTTGGTTTCCAGATGATAACTTGTGAATGAAAAGTCAGATTGAAGCTAGGTGTGGCATGTAAGTGTCTCTGATGAATATCTAGGTCAAATTCGATAATGACAATTTTTCGACAATTTTTACTAGAGTTACATCCCTTTTTATACTTGGTCCGTGTGTCCCGAATTGGTTTCCAAATGATAACTTGTGAATGAAGTCAGATTGAAGCTAGGTGTGGCATGTAAGTGTATCTTATGAATATCTAGGTTAAGTTCGATAATGACAATTTTTCGACAATTTTTACTAGAGTTGTGCCCCTTTTTTTTTTTACTTCAAAATGGTCCTTGGGTGGTCCCCTTTCAGAATTATTTAAGTCAGGTGAGTGATACAGGCTCACCTGAACCTCTAGTTTACAGTAGTTTCAAAATTTAATCTTACCATATAACCTTGGCGTCGGGGGACCAGTGGCCAACAAACAACCTTTTATTTTTATAAATGGGGCTCCAGATTATATTTTGGGGTTCAAAAAGGATATAAATACTGAAAATGATTGAAATGCTTTTTTTTTCAGCCATATCTTAAAAGGTTAAATACAAGGGGAAACCCTTCCCACATTCTTTTGGAAAGGAGGGTCCACTTCTCCTGCTTCTGTGACCTTCACCACAATGTCAAATACTTTATTTTTTATTCGTGATAGGTTCTCTGGATAACAATTAAACTTTTTTTGTGTATGTACTAGCCACATGATATGTGACAGGTGTATGGATCTTACATGTCAAGTTCAGCTAAGTTATTTTTGTCAATGGCAGAATCTTGAGGCCAAGTAAAGGGGAGACATATGTTTTAGTTTACTAAAACAGTACATCTAGTTCAAATTCTCATTTGATTTTGAGTTAAGTTTTCTGTTAATTTTGAGTACAATTCTTTGTTATTTGTTAATTTTTATTAAAATTCTCTGTCCCTTTTACCCAAGCAACTCACTATTCAACTGTACCAAAACTACATAGAAAGATAGAGTTTAACAAGTTGTGAGCACTTTTATTCCGTATTATTAAAGGATTCTTATTAAATAACTGTAGATGGCAGCAGCAGTTTCTTGAACAATTGTTGAAAAGAATCGTATCAAGGATAAAGCTGTCGAGGAAAACCGAAGATGAAAAGAAGAAAATCAAGGGAGATATTGAAGAAAGAATAAAAACTTTAAGGAATGACATTAAGAAGGTAGGATTTAAGGTAGAGACTGACACTAGTCACATGACTTTTAAGAATATTGAATACAAATGTGGTAACAATTATTAATTATGTTTGCAGTATTTCTTACGAGGTATTTTGCTTTTTTGAATTTTCTATATATGATTTGTACAAGTTCTCAAATTAAACTGAAATACAAATTTAATACAGTAATTTCCTTATCAATTATACATTATATGTGTAAAATGCTATATAAAGCATTTCGTCAAGGGAGGTAATCATGTCTCAAATGATATTAGAATATGATGAGTTTTGCATGTTCCTGCCCTGGAAGAATTGTAGACAGCTTAATTTGCTAACTATATCACCTAGAAAGGAAAGCTTTCCCTTACAAACAGTATCTTTGCCTGTTTTATTTTCATTTATTCAATGTCTTGTTAAAAAAAAGTGAAAAATGTGAACATTTTTCACGAAATTGACAAAAAGGGTATATGTCAGGGTGTCTTTCTAAACCCCTAACTTTTTTTTTGCCTGGAAACATATCTTTATTTTTTAATGATATGTAGCATGGATATATAAGTAAAGTGATATATCTTTTTAAAAAAAAAATTATTGACACAATTTTTTTCTATTCCACTTTAAAATCAAATTTTGTTGGATTTCACCAAAGCCAGTTACAGGCTATATTGGTAGGATTTAATATTTATGCTTTTTTTTTTATTTTATATTAAGCATGCAGTACTTGTAATTTCTTTGTTCATAACCATTGATTAATTGATGGAATCGTCACTTTTAGTTGTCTTGGTTTATGGAGTTTAACGCTACTTTCAACAATATTTCAGTCATATCATGGCGATTAGTTTTATTAGTGGAGGAAACCGGAGTACCCGGAGAAACCCATCGACCTGTTGCAGGTCACTGACAAACTTGATCACATAATGTTGTATCGAGTGCACCTCTCCATGAACAGGTTTCGAACACACAACTTTAGTGGTTTTATGCACTGATTGCACAGGTAGTTGTAAATCCAACTACCATACGATCACAACCACTTTATATGATTAAGTTTGTCAGCAACTTGCGACTTGTCTGTGGTTTTCTCCACCAATAAAACTTACCTCCACTATATAAGTGAAATATTGTTGAAAGTGGCATTAAACACCATAAACCAAAATCATTTCTGAAGGTCTCGATATACATCAGTAGTATTACATCTCACCCTATCAGACTGGATATGAAACTAATGAGAATGTACAGCACAGTCAGGGACATACCATGATAAATCACTGTGATAGACGTATCACTCGTCTTAGTGATATAGATATATCTTTTGTTCTGTTTAATATATTTACTTACTTTCTTTTGCATTTTGAGTGATAGCAAGTAACACTCTAAATACAAAAGAAATTTTGAAGATATGTTAAACAGAACAAAAGATATATCAATATCACTGAGAAGAGTGATACGTCTATCACAGTGATTTATCATGGCATGTCTCTGACTGTACTGTATGTTGTGACATTCACATCTGCTGTTATTCTATATTCCTCATGATGGACATGTTTCGTGAAGGATATCTTGAGTAACCCTATGAAAATTATGTTAATGAGTACCTCATAAGCTTTTACACGATCATAATTTTTGAAAACCTTGGGCTGTATATAAGTTGATCTGAATTAATGTGTTATTATGGGCGCAATTTCCCATTTGGAAAGTCGCCGTCAAAAACCATATAAGTGTGTTATTATTGGGGTGGTCATGGCCATGATCGTATGGTAGTTGGATTTACAACTACCTGTTCAATCAGTGCCTATCACCATTAAGGTCGTGAGTTCAAGTCCCGGTCATACAAGGTGTACTCAATACAACATTATGTGACAAAGTTTGTCAGTGAGTTGCGTCAGGTTTGTGGTTTTCTTACGGGTAATCCAGTTTCCACCAGCAATAAAACTGACCACCACCATATAACTGAAATATTGTTGAAAATGGCATTAAACACCATAACTCTAAGCCCTGAATGGCCTGGCTATAACATAATTCTGTTACATTAGCAAACTGATATAGTTAAAAACGAATTATTATTATTACTGGTATTAAGATGCCTGTACCAGATCTCAATAGATTTAAGTGTGTTTAATCAGTATCCTTTAAAATTCAAGGTAGCAAATAAATAAATAATGAACACGACGTTTACCTAAAATGCAATTTTGTTTATGATATGGATTTAACCCATAACACATTTTTGTTTGTTTTGTTTTCTTCTATTTTAATATATAATTTACAGGTCATGTTAGATGTTAAAGCAGAAGCTGAAAAATGCTGTTCAAAAATATCAAACCTACTGGATGAACATCTGAATTCTAAAGAAACTAAAGGAAGAATTTTCCTCTGGTCAATACCAGAATTACCTAATGGGGCTGACATTGAAGTCATTGAATACAGAGCTAAAGAAATGATCATTAAAAGAATTAACGAGGAGATCCGGGAATGGTGTAACAAAAGTAATGTAAACAACATTACACAAGAACTGTCAGATTTATTCAAGAGAGAATGTAAACTAATTGATGCACAGTGTGACGAGATCAACAAAACATTGCTGGATATAAGGATGCCATTGGATGAACATCTGCATGATTTTAGTGAACCAAATCCAGCCAGTCATGATCCACTGTTTACTAAACATGAGAAAATTGTACTAGCAGTTACCTCCCCTCTATGGCTTCCTCTTGTTATTGGAGCAGGCCTAATAGCACTTCCTTTTGGAGTTGCAGTCGGGGTAAAAGATTTAGTACAACAAACAAAGAAAATTAATGATTACAATTCTAACAAATTGAAGTATATGATGGATTGGAGTATTATGGTTTTGGACAAATATAGCCAGAATACGATCTATAAATTAATGGAGGATACCTACTTAAATGATTTCAATATGAAAGTTAAGTTTGTTTGTGAAAATGTTATTCCAAACCAGATCGCAGCTGACGAAAAGTTTATTGACAATATCAAGAATGATATTCGCACCTCTTGTGAGATAAGGAAACAATATCAGCCACTTGAAAACTCCTGCAAGTACATGCTGGGCAAATTACTACTCATTTACATGGACTACTTTTCTGGATACAGACTTTCTCACAATGAGATTAGAGAGGGAGAAAGGAGACAAGAGATAGGAAAAGGAAATTTTTCTGATGTCCATACAGCCGAGATTCTAATAAATGGAGAATGGATAAAAGCTGCTGTTAAAACTCTTAGAAAACCATTAGAAAATATCCAGTCTTATATCCAATTAACTGAAGTCCAAAATTTGAGGTAAAAATTTTGAAGGGCCCGGGTGGCTCAATGAGTTAGGTTGTTGGATTACCTGACAACTCATACAAGCCTATCACCAATACGGCGTGGGTTCACACCTGGCTTTGCAAATTACAAAAAAGGGTGCACTCGACTCACAGCCACAATAGATAAAGTTTACCAGTTGCTTGCCCATGGTCGGTGGTTCTCTCCAGGTACTCCGGCTTCTTCCAGCACTAAAACTGGATGCCATGATATAGCTGAAATATTGCTGAAAGTGGCGTTATGCACAATAAATCAAATCAAATCAAGTAAACACTTAGAAAACCATTAGAAAATATCCAGTCTTATATCCAACTGACTGAAGTCCAAAATTTGAGGTAAATAAAAGTTAGGTTTATGCCATGGTCTCTATATGTAATTAGTATACTTTAAGCAATTTTTAATTTTGTTTTGATTGAATGTTATTGGTGTTATATGCCACTTTCAACAATATTTCAGTTATATTGTGACAGTTATTTCATTTTGGGAAAGGTTAAGAAAAAAGACTGTCAATATACTTGATCAACACCTACATTTTTAATTTTTACTAATGGATAATTTGGTTGGTTGGTTGGTTTTATTGTGTTTAATGCCACTTTCAACAATATTTCAGCTATATCGTGGCGGTCAGTTGTATTGGTGGAGGAAACCAGAGGACCTGTCGCAAGTCACTGACAAACTTTATCACATAATGTTGCATACCTCACCCTGATCGAGATTCAAACTCGATGGCCCATATAACTTGTGTATCAGAGTAAATTGTAATTAAAGAAACTTAAAGCAATATTTCATTTCATTTTGCAAAAGGCTGAAAAAGGACTGTTAGGGTACCAGAATGTGCATCCCCTACTGTTTTAATTTGATGTACTTCAGTGTAAGATGGAATTTTCATTGTGTATACCATGACCCCCCCCCCCTCTGAAAAATTAAGTTGTGCTTCATTTTCTTATCACATGTCAGATATTGTAGGGTTTGGGTTATGTTTAATGCCACTTTCAACCATATTTCAGTTATATCCAGGCAGTCTGTTTTATTGGTGGAGTACCCGTAGAAACCACTGACCTGCCGTGAACCACTGACAAACTTAGATCACATAATGTTGTATCGAGTAAGTTTGTCAGTGACTTGCAACAGTGGTTTTCTCCACCAATAAAAGTGACCATCAGGATATAACTGAAATATTGTTGAAATTTAAACACTATAAACCAACCAATATTGTGTTCTGATTGGCAGTCTTAGCAACAATGTTATCTTTATTTCATTTTAATACAGAAAACTCCATCATCCAAACATAGTGGAACTATATGGTGTATCATACAAGCTTGGAAGTAAAAGCAAGAAGTTTTTACAAATATACATGGAATTTTGTGATGACAGTCTTGACAACATTGTATTCAGGAAAAGAAGTTACCCACCTTGCTACAAGTTCAAAGAGATCAATGAATGCAAGGACTCCTGGGAGTTTTATCTACATATGATGTGTGGCGTGTTGAGAGGACTTGTTCATGTTCATGGCATGGGATTCGTTCATAGAGATCTTAAACTTGCTAACATTTTGGTATGATTATCTTCACATTACTTTGTTAATATATTAGAAAATCTCCAGGTTTTGGTAGCTGTCATAATGTACGTTTTGAAAATTCAACTTAATTAGTGTATTTGTAGCTGCAGAACCGTAGCTCTTATTGGCTGGGACATATAGTGTTACCCATGTCCGTCATTCCGTAATTCCGAAATAAAACAGTTGTCACCACTTTTTTTGCTATGCTTTGAGATATTGACTTGATTTTTGGTATATTAGTGTATAATGATGAGTTTATACAGATCAAGTTTACATTTCGTTCTGGTCCAATGATTTTTGGCAGAGTTATGGCCCTTGGACTTTGAAATTTGGCCAAATATTTAGTTGTCACCACTTTATTTCACTATGATTTGAGATATTGACTTGATATTTGGTATGAGAGTGTATAATGATGAGTTACAGAACAACGTTGAAATTCGTTCTGGTTGAATGATTTTTGGCCAACTTACAATCGTTGGGCTTTGAAATTTGTTGTAGATTCCTGATCATTTCAAGATTTGATCAGGCAATATTGTTTCCTTGAATAAATCTTGTGAATTTAAGGAGGCTTGAAGATACAGATCTTAAACAATAGTTTGTTATTAATAGCCCATTACTGAGGGCATTAAAAAAGAGTGAAACATTTGCGAGCCTCCTTAATATTCACGGCGGGGACATTCGTGTCGTTCTGACACATCTAGTTTAATATAGTTTGTTTGTTCGTTTCATGGTGTTTAATGCCACTTTCAACATTCAAGTTCTAATTATATCGTGGCGGTAAGTTTTATTGGTGGAGGAAATAGGAGGACCCTGATCAAGATTCGGACTCACAAGATTATTGGTGATAGGCACTGATTGCATAGGTAGTTGTATATCCAACTACCATACAATCACGGCCATGACAACCCTTTTTGTACCATAGACCTACTGATTTTACCCATTTGTCAACATGCCGTTTTCCAGACTCCAACTGAGGTAGGTCCTTTCAGGTAATATAAATTCAATTGTAGAAATAGTCGATAGAATACATAGCTACCCGAAAGGCCCGTCCTCAGTTGGAGTAGAGAATACTGCAAGTGAACAAACAGGTGATATACATGTACATAACTTTATAGTAAAAAGAATGTTATGATCTATTTTTTTGTGTAATATGTATATTGTATTTGATCAAAAGCAAATCAGAACAGCAAAATAGATTGTGGGTTCAAACCCTGGTCAGGTCACACCAAAGACTATAAAATTGGTATTTGTTGTTTCTCTGCTAAGGACGCAGCATTAAGGAGAAAGAGCAAAGACTGGTTGGCTTAGAATCAGGATAATGTGGCAGAGTGGGGCGACATATCTAGCCGCGGACTGTTGTTTCAGTGAGCCTAGCACTATAAAAATCCAACTAAGTGTGTTGGTCTAGTACAAGAAGAGTTTGAAGATACCAAAGGGGTTATCAGAATTCGTATATCGAAGAACATACAACACAATGGCCAAAGGAAAAAGTACAAAAGGACAAACAACGATCTACAAAACATACATATTAAACTAAAGATCGAGTAACACGAACTCCACTAAAAACCGGGGGTGAACTCAGGTGCTCCGGAAGGGTAAGCAGTTCCTGCTCCACTAGAGGTACCTGTCGTGTTAATGTAGTTACAAACCCGGTAATAAGTCGTGAATGAGGAAAGGACCGGGAAGTGTTTATACGACAAGTGGAACATATCCGTGGTCTTTGTGACACAGATATTCCATAATGGTCAACCAAGTCATGGTGGCGACCGTAAAATTTTCGAAGTGATGATTTCAACTTAACCAACAGGAACCCTTGGTTTAGTAGCTTCCTTGTTAGTAGCAACCCTCTATCAAGAAAATCCTGATAGGAACCACAAGCTCTGGAATATCGTATCATCTGAGCGGACCTCATCATCATCTTATTGAAAATTAACTTGTTCTCGCCATGATATTTATTGATGAGTTGTCGTTAAACAGCAATCACTCACTCACTCCACTCTATTACTGAAGCACAAGCAAAATTGCTTTCCATTTATTCTTTAGAATATCTGAATGATTACTTGCATAATTATTATAAAATACTTTATATTTACCTGTAAATTACAAAATACAAGACCGGTTTTCAGAGTGGAACAGATTAAGTATTATAAGAAACTAGATTTTGATTCCTTGTACAGTACAGTCAGAGACATACCATGATAAATCACTGTAATAGACGTGTCACTCTTCTTAGTGATACTGATATATCTTTTGTTCTGTTTAATATACTGTTTAATTTTTCTTCAAAACTTCTTTTGTATTTAGAGTGTAACTTGCTATCACCCAAAATGCATAAGAAAGTAAGTAAATAGATTAAACAGTACAAAGATATATCAGTAGTATCACTATGGTGATTTATCCTGGTATGTCTATGATTGTACTGTATCTGTGTGCCCCCACACAATCATATGCTAAGAACTATGGTTTCTCAAATAGAAGTATTTGATACAAGTCAGAGCTTTTTAACTATTGATGAGATCTCTGTATGGGCCATCGTGATCGTGATTGTATAGTAGTTGGATTATAATTACATATACAATCAGTGCCTATCACCACTAACGTTGTGAGTTCGAACCCCGTTCATGGTGAGTTTTACTACACACAATATTATGTGATAAAGTTTGTCAGTGACTTGTGGCAGATCAGCCGTTTTCTCCTGGTACTTTGGTTTCCTCCACCAATAAAACTGAAATAGTTTTGAAAGTGGCATTAAACACCATAAAGCTAAACCTATATTGCTATTCCAATAAGATGTTTTATAAATATTCCTTTACCATAGGTGAAAAATGGAATGGCCAAAATCGCAGATGTTGGACTTGCAAAACAAGAGGAAGACATTCTGGGAACAGTTACTGGAACTCCTACAACAATGGCACCAGAGGTTTTCAGAGGGGAAGTGTATGGAACACAGGCCGATATATTTAGTGTGGGGATAATTCTCTGGGAGATGTGGTATGCTCGTCCAGGGTATACTCATCAAAATATAGATGAATCGGGAGAACATGTACCCATTGCTGAAAGCTTTAGTCATCTAAGCCAGTTGATTAAAGCTGGTACGAGACCAGATTTGATGGAAAATAAATATAAACCACATAATAAACTTGAAACCCTGATAAAACAGTGTTGGGATTCTGATATCCCGGAACGCCCAACTGTAGAAAAGGTGCTTGATGAACTGGAGATTATGCAAAAATCTTTATTGCATTAGTCTTGGTACTATTATTCATGTAAACAGTACTTGTTACTGAAATATTTTTTACTTATATTTCATTTAAAATCATAATTTTATCAAAAATATTATTCATATACAGAGACGTGTTTAAATTGTTTGGCACTGAAATATCTTTTACTAAATATTTCTTTTAGAATGGCAATTTAAAAAAAGAACAACATATTTTTATTCTGTTATATATTTATACATTATTGTTACATAAATGTAATCCTGAGCATTGTTGCTACATAATCCTGAACATTGTTGCTACGTAATCCTGAACATTGTTGCTACGTAATCCTGACAATTGTTGCTATGTAATCCTGAACATTGTTGCTACATAATCCTGAACATTGTTGCTACATAATCCTGAATATTATTGCAACATAATCCTGAACATTGTTGCTACGTAATCCTGAACATTGTTGCTACATAATCCTGAATATTGTTGCAACATAATCCTGAACATTGTTGCTACGTAATCCTGAATATTGTTGCTACGTAATCCTGAACATTGTTGCTACGTAATCCTGAATATTGTTGCAACATAATCCTGAACATTGTGGCTACGTAATCCTGAATATTGTTGCTACATAATCCTGAATATAGTTGCCACATAATCCTGAACATTGTTGCTACGTAATCCTGACAATTGTTGCTATGTAATCCTGAATATTGTTGCTACGTAATCCTGAACATTATTGCTACATAATCCTGAATATTGTTGTAACATAATCCTGAACATTGTTGCTACGTAATCCTGACAATTGTTGCTATGTAATCCTGAATATTGTTGCTACGTAATCCTGAACATTATTGCTACATAATCCTGAATATTGTTGCAAGATAATCCTGAACATTGTTGCTACGTAATCCTGAATATTGTTGCTACATAATTCTGAACATTGTGGCTACATAATCCCGAATATTGTTGCAACATAATTCTGAATATTGTTGCAACATAATCCTGAATATTGTTGCTACGTAATCCTGAACATTATTGCTACCTAATCCTGAAAATTGTTGCTACGTAATCCAGAATATTGTTTTTGGTACGTAATCCTGAACATTGTTGTAATTTGAACCTGTGTAAACCAAGCACCTGTCTAAATTGAACAAATTATTCTGTCCCAATGGGGTTCGGTTTAGACAAGTTTTACTATGAGTGTGAAACCTATAATTAATTTCTTTAACATTTTCTACTAAATTTGTGTCTTTTCGAGCCTGCCTGGCTTTATCTTAAGCTTAACCCTTTTCAAGACCATATATTTTCTGAAACGTACATGATTCCTCAAGGTTCTGTGAAAATTTCAGGGGATGTTTAAAGTCTTGCAGTGAAATGCCAGGCTATGGAAAACACCTACTCTAAAAATAGTATGATGACCTATAAATATTAAATTTCCCGGGGACGACAGAGCTATTTTTAGAGTAGGGTGACCTATAAATATTAAATTTCTCTGGGATGACAGAGCTATTTTTAGAGTAGGTGTTCATACATCAAATCCTCCATAGAGGTATTAAAATACAACCAAATCCATCAAATTTGGGCTCAAAATAATCCTTATATATTTAACTTCAATTATCAATTTTAATTATTCCATTCCATTCAGTATTTTTCACAATGCAACACAGCGAAAGGAACTATTTTCTTTAAAAGGGACTAATTTTGTATATGTTCTAAGCTCTGATTGGTGAATTATTGGTTTGACACCTATATACAAATGTATACGTTTATACTCCTGGGTAACATTTTGTAAAGTGGTACTGTAGAATAGGAAATAATTGTACATTTTATGTACTCCGTCTTTATTTTACTTTCATTGTACAGTCAAACCTGTATTAAGAGGTCACCTTTGGGACAAAGAAAAAGTGGCCTTTTCAGACAGGTGACCTACTAAAAGAGGTTCAATTCATATGAAATTTTCTATGACAGGATAAGAAAAAGGGGCAGCATAATTTTCTTCATCGGGTCCAGGGCAGTGCCCGGTCAGGGAAAAGCTTCCTATAAGCTCCCAAGAATTAGTTATTAGACAATGTGAATGGTACAAGGAAAAAGCATAGTCTACTTTAACAACAGACGATCTGCATCCTATTTTTAGAGGGAGTGTGCATATTGGGTCTACTTGGAAAATTCTTCATCCAGGCAGACTTACAAGGCTGTTGCAGCCATGATCATATGTTTGTTGGATCTACCTCTACCTATGTAATATGAGAGCATATCACCACTCGAAAGAACATTATGTGATAAAGTTGGTCAGTGTCTTGCGGCAGGTACATTATTTTCTCTGGGTACTCCGGTTTCCTCCACCATTAAAACTGAATGCCATGATAAAAATGAAATATTGTTGAAAGGGGCGTTAAGTACTATAACCTAACCCTAATCCCTACTAAATCTGAGTTCTATTCTAGCTAATGGTAAGGTGTACTTGATACATACAACCTGGGTCTCACAGTTATAAAACTTTTGAGTACAAATTGCCGTGGACAATAGTTGGTACCTTGGGGACAATAAAAGTGCTATTACCCTCACATCCAGTCAATAAGTGTATATTATACTGCTGTATGTTTTTTCTTTTATAAAAACATGACAGTAGGTTTGCTATTGCATCCTAAAATCAAATGCATGACTATTCCTCTCAATAGTTTTAGGACTTTTCCCCCTGTGGTAATTTCAGCAATCATATTTTCTTGACTTTTCTAAGCCATGCATCTCATTAGTTTAAATTAAATAACGTCATGCCAGTCCTTGGACTTTTTCACTGTGCAACTCAATCAAGATGGCAGACGACAAGTAAACAATGGCAGAGGGAAGCAGGTTTGCTTCGCTCGAAGACGATGATATTTTAAAAAAAATACTGCTTTAAAGAATATGTATAAAATGAAATGATCCTATCACCCTCTAATAGAGGACAAGTGTCAATATCCATACAAAAAAGAACGAACTAAATTTTTTTTTTTTTATTAATTTCTTCTTCAAATGTACACACACGAAAATGTATTAGTTTTAAAAAGTAGACTAGAAATCCACCAGAAAAGGACCTACAATTTAGAATTTTGAATTACACAGTTGTTCCGTATAATAAAACACTTATAGACTTGATATTCGGGTAATAGCATTTTTATTGTCCCCTTTGAACCAATTTTTGACCTCGGCTTCGCCTCGGGCAATAGTTGGTATCTCGGGATCAATAAACTTACTATTCCTCTCATTCCCAGTCAATAAGTATAAACTATTACACTAAGTAATAAATTGTTGTTACTATAGATAGTGCTAATAGTGCTGTGACTGAAGTCTAAAAAGTGGCTTATTTATCGAGTTTAATGTACCAGCATACCTGCAGGCCAAAAATGATTTTTTTTCAATGTTAATACCCTAATCTTACTTTTTCGCCCGGTCGTAGAGTTTTCGTATGGTGCAGTTCTCAGAAAATTCACCAAGAAAACGAAAAATTCATTTTTCCTGAAATAGTATTCTACACGGAGGCAATGTTAGTTTTTGAATATAGCAATCTCTATATTATTAAATTTGCATAAAAAAGAAACAATAAGATCCAATTCATGTTGCCTGGTCTTTATTACACTTTTTATGCACGATTTAAGCTTTTGAAATACTGCCAAACTTTGCTATCTCTTTGCTTTGCCAGTGAAGTCGCTATTTTATTCGTTAATTTTACTTCGTGTTTGTGTAAAGAACCACGAGATAAATAATAAATAAATTTAACCTTTTTCAGTAATAAAAAGTTATAATGACGATATTATTTACGTTTTCTTGCGTTTTAACATATTTACGAATATTCCATTGAAGTTAACTATATATCCGGAATTACGGTGTTCTACCGATACGAATTAAATTTTACTTTTCATTGGTGAACTCGCTTGACTACTGTCTTATGCAATTGGTATTATTTGATTGAATTACTTGTCATCGTGCTTATTACCTTAGCTAGGTGTTGTTAGTTATTTGTTGTAAATAGTATTTTACGCATTTTCTTGGTATATTTTTCATATTTTGTAGTGTGTTTATTGTGTAATAAATAGGAGGTGTGTAATTACAAGTCAAAACGGGCGGATAGGTTAATCTCCGGAAAATGGCTCATTTTGGAAGTCCATTAAAACTAGCACCTTCGGAAGCTAAAAGAAGCCGTATCATAAATGACTGGAAATTATGTATTATTTGCCAGGTTTCTACGAACGAAAAACTTTCTACTACAACTTTGAAAGGACGGCAAACTCTTCTCAGTTCTGTAAGCACGCGAAAAGATGATGTTTATCGCCGCCTTCTTGAAGAATTTAGTTCTCTTGACGACATTGATACGGAGTGGCTATTTTACCATAAGTCGTGTTACAAAACGTACACAAGCAAGATAAATTTAGAAAAATTCTCCGTGACCGAGAAATTAGGAAATAGTTCATGTTCTACGGACACAGAACTCTCTGTTCAGACGCGGTCAATGTCCACTCTTTTTGACTGGGGTACCTGCATTTTCTGTCAGCATAGATCTTACAAAGGCGACAGACAGTTGAGTCAGATAGAAACGGACGATCGATACAAAAAAATTGTTGAAACGGCGGATCAGAAACGCAATTTTGATATTAAACTTCTTATATCAACAGAAAATTTCAAAAGTAAAGCTTTTTACCTCAGGGCCTGCATTGCTAATTTTTTGCTAAATACTCCCAAAAAGGAAGAAACAAATGAAGAGCCCATCCTTTTAGTACATGATCAAGCATTTGAACGACTTTTGTTATCAATTGATAATGATTTAATAGTTCACAAAAAGGCATTTTTGATGTCTTATCTGTTAGAAATGTTTTTTTCCTTTTTAACACAGGACTCGTCCATAAAATATACCTCAGCCAAATTACAGCGCAGGCTTGAAAAACATTATGGGGACTCTATCGTTATTCAGACACAACAGGGGCAAGGGAGATCAAATATTGTTTATAGTAGTACTATCTCAGTTTCGGAAGCAATTTTAAAGGCCAGCCATTTAAAGTCTGAACTAAGACTTTCAGAATTTGAGGCTGAAATGGCAGAATCAAAGCTGAACGAGGAACAAATTTTGCACGCAGATGCTTCAATACTTCGTAGTAAGATACAATCGGTAGATATAACAAATGAGATTTATCCTAACCCATCTGATGTATCTTTGGCACAATCAACACAAAACATTCCTGTCGCACTTATAAAATTGTAATCTTGGTTAATTAAAGAATATTTGAAATTGTTGAACAGGTTATACGATATAACCTGGTTTGGGTCAGTTTACGCTTAATAAACCGCGAAGCGGTTTATGAAAAGCGTAAACTGACCCAAACCAGGTTATGCAAGTATAACCTGTTCAACAATTTCAAATATTCCTTATAATTTAATTTTTACAACAAAATTTAATGATTCCTCGATTTTAATTACGATTATTTCATGAGACTATTTGAATTTGTCGTTGGCGGATGAACACATTGGTGACGTCACAATACCAACACAGGTTATCGAGTATAACCAAAAATTTCTCCAGGCGGATTAGCCAATCAGATTGAAATATTCAAATCAAATTAAATTATTTGATGATAAATCTTATCGTTGTGAGGACACGGACTTTAAACTCCCCGTTGACCAGGCAAGAAAGGTTCTTGTGATTGCAGAGTGTATTGTCGCATTGAACAAGGAGTGTGATTCTGGTGAGACTGCCACCATGTGAAGCATCATTCACACAACACATAATTCGGGCTATGTTACAGACAAACGTATGGATGAATTCTCACATAGCCAAACCAGTGATTCGATCACCACTTGGTTTTGGGTGGGAGGAATGTAGAAACACTTTACTACCTGTTTTGTTCGAAGGGGCAATGTCTTCAGACTTTCTTCAAGATCTTGTTTGTACATGCAAGGGTAAAACATCGTGCAGTACAAACTGTGTTTGCAACCAGCAACATTTAGCATGTACGCCAATTTGTGCATGTGAAGGATCCGATCGCTGTAAAAACTCGCTGACGCAAGAGGCAATATCTGACGAAGATGACGACGACGACGACAGCTAAAATGATACATGGAATAAATAGTGATTTAAGTTAAGTAGATAGCATACCAGATAAATTGTTTTGGAAGTTGTGGCTATAGTACCAGAGGGGTTATTTAGGCTGATAGATGGAAGCACTGTACGGTATACGGCAAATGCTCGGAAAATCTCGTAACTCTAAAACGGCTGAAACTATAACACCATATCCAATAACCCTCGGTAGCACTCCCGGGTTTTTATGGGAGTTGACATCACTGTGTTGCGTTAG
>MJUT01001646.1:19293-32743 GCA_002080005.1 Gigantidas platifrons | reverse complement strand
TGCTGTTCTCTGTACACACATTTAAAACACCACACTGAAAATGTAAATAGTTTTGACCTTTGTTTCATTATTACACTAATTTAATTATTGTTTCATTATTACACTAATTTAATTATTTAGCTGTAAATATTGTATTATAAATTTACTATTGTCCATGCAGACAACAGTGAATAATTAGCAGGTGCTGATGGTTTACTGATAACCTAGAGATTTTGTTTGGTTTGGTTTATGGTGTTTAATGCCACTTTCAACAATATTTCAGTTATATCGTTGTGGCCAGTTTGATTGGCAGAGAAAACCGCAGGACCCGGAGAAAACCACCGACATGTCGCAAGTCACTATTGTACACCTCGCCCTGATCGGGATTCGAACCGCAACATCAGTGGAAATGGGTACCGATTGTATAGGTAGTTGTTGTAAATCCAACTACCATACGACGACGGCTACGAAAGTTCTTACAATATGGATGTATAAAAAAACATGTCCAGTGTAGAAAAATATCCACGAAGCATTTCACTTTGCGTCCGTTTAGGCCTAATGACGATTGTTTACATTTTGGCGCAAAAATGCATTTCATAACTTCCCCTATATACTATATACATTTGTATATACAATATTTTTTTTACTCTTCCTTTATTTAAATCATTGAAATTCAAGCGACTGATGCATCATATGTGGTTTACAACGGAGTAAGATACGGGTACAGGTCAACTCGTACCTTTTCCAACTCGTACCCCATTCACAAAAGTGACCCCATTTTTACCAACTCGTACTTTTATACCATATCAACTAATTCTCTATGTATTATGACCAACTCGTACCTTAATTATTCTACATGTTAATGTGTCGTATTTATTCTATATAGTATATGACCAACTCGTACCCTTTTATGTGTATTATAACCAACTCGTACGTTTTTATTTCAGAAAAATCACATATATTTTTGAAATAAAAATTGGGTATGAGTTGGTAGGGTATGCGTTGGAAAAGGTACGAGTTGACATGGAACCTAAGATACTTACCTCCCCCATAATTTCCATGTGTCTAATGGCATTAGAGAAGAATACATACATTTCGACAAAAGTTAAGCGCGCCACTTGAATTATTTCATACCTATCTTTTTATAAGTGACCGTTTTAAAATGCGATTGCTGTAAACAATATCCGTAAACATGTGTATCACAAGCGCGTTCATACTTGAATACGCCTGCAGGTAAATATATATGACTGCAGTGATACATTTTCGAGATGAAATGAAATCAATGCAGATATTTATTTATTTTTGTTGCAAAAATATATAACTCTTAGTGATTCCTTGAAAGAGTATGCTTCCAGATCCAACGACGAGGACATGGTTCTACTTATAATGCACTGATAAGAAATAATATGAATTAAACACATAATAAAAAGTTTATTTAACAAGATCAGTCTTTTTTTTATATATATTTTATTTGTATATTTGTATATTTGTGATTTATATTGTTTTGTTTAGTTTGTATATGCTTGGCCCCTAAGGGCATAATTTTGCAAATAAAGATTATTATTTATATCTCACAATAAAATAATATTAATTAAAGTCAATAATTTTATTAGGACGGAGAAGATATTAGTTTTTTTTAGTATATTTCAACATTATGAAATAAAACTTTCAGCTAAATCCATTCTCACCCATCTAACGCAGAAGGAAATATATTAAGACAGGTCAAATAAAACAAAAAACGTACAGAATTTTTTTTCCAACATTGTGAGAGAACAAAATTAGCACATCTGTTAAGTGGAGGCAGAAAAAGTTTCTTGCCCGCTTTATCTGGCCAGTTTTTTTTTGCCAAGCGGGTTGCCGCTGGTACTGTTAATTGTCGGTCTGTTGATTCAAGGGCAGCAATGCATGGACAGAAACGTCAGAATTTGCTATGAACTTTGCGAAGTGACGTTGTTCGCCCGTCAAGTCAACCCAAAGATCATGCATAACACTCAGGTGCTTTGCCCTGTCTGAAAGTTCGAAATTCCCATTCAGGCACTTCTAATTGTCCCCCGACGCTTCGTCGAAGGGGACTATAGAAATGGGTATCGTCCGTCCGTCCGTGTGCTTTTTGGTTTCCAGATGATAACTTGTGAATGAAAAGTCAGATTGAAGCTAGGTATGGTATGTAAGTGTATCTTATGAATATCTAGGTCAAGTTCGATAATGACAATTTTTCGACAATTTTTACTAGAGTTGTGCCCCTTTTTATACCTCAAAATTGCTAAATATTTGGTTTTCAGATGATAACTTGGAAACAAATAGTCATATTGAAACTAGGTTTGGTATGTAAGTGTATCTCATGAATATCTAGGTAAGTGCGATAGCGATCATTTTTCGACAAATCTTACCAGAGTTACTCCCCTTTTTTTACTTCAAAATTGCTAATATTTTGGTTTCCAAATTATAACTTGTGAACAAAAAGTCAGATTGAAACAAGGTTTGGTATGTAATTGTATCTCATGAATATCTAGGTCAAGTTCGATAATGATGATTTTTCGACAAATCTAACCAGAGTTACTCCCCTTTTTTTACTTCAAAATGGTCCTTGGATGGTCCCCTTTCAGAATTATGAGTGATACAGGCTCACCTGACCCTCTAGTTTACAGTAGTTTCAAAATTTAATCTTACGATATAACCTTGGCGTCGGGGGACCAGTGGCCAACGGCCTTTTATTTCAATACGGTGAGACTCGTGGATGTCTCTTATTCGATCAATGAGATCTGGAATTTTTGGCACTTTCATATTCCAATCTCCCAACATTTTGATTTTGTGGTTCATTGATTCACAATTATTGTTCTTCCAATCAGGCGGAATTATGTGATTTGACTGACTCGAGAGAAATATATTTTTTTTTAATGTAGGAAGCAATTTATCTTGGAGATATTTGCCCCCAACATGGCCGAAATTTTCAAAAACTTCTGATTCACGTTCGAAATATGAGATACATGAATCAGAATATCAGCCCAATTTTGTCAAATATTGAAGAAATTATACTGTTTCTAATTTCTTCCGGTATATTATGGTTTTAAAATTTTCTCTGGGTATTTTCTTTTACTACCTTGTTACATATGTTGGGAAGATGGAAAATAGGTTTTAATGGCATTTACTAAAGCCAATTCATCGGTGGTGCCAACGACTAATTTCTCGACAGCAATATGAAATCCCTGGAACGCTGAACTAATTTTTGATAAAATTAAATCAAAAGAGGTAGGATATAACAGGATATAACCCATCCCAATGAAGAAAGACAGGACCAAGCGGGATGTGTCGTTTCTGTGCCTTTACGAACCAAGATGAAATTTTGGTATAGAAGGGAAGTCAGAAAACAAGGTCCTAAATTGAAAGTCCTGTGTATGCCAATGATGCTGTCACTCGTCATGCAGTTCTTTATATCCTCAATTTGCTCGTCAGTGTAACATACAATATTTGGCGGCTTTTGATTACTGTTGGAGATAACAATTTTTATGAACGTGTTTTTATGCATAGAAGAAATAACTTTTTGTATGCCATCTGCCATATTGGAAGAACTAGCTGGTTTTATCTTTTTATCGTGCAGATACTAAGAATTTTGTACAACCTTCAGATCCACGAAGTTTTCAAGATAAAAGTTTTGCATTTTTTTTAATGATTGAGGGTTTTAAACCGTGCTTTAGTCCGTCATCAATGACAGATTTTTGTGCCAACGTCACCCTCTTGTACGACTGGGTCGTATTTTTAGCAAGACCATGTGGCATGTCTCCCGGGTAGTTCCCAATGTATTCAAAAATATATACCAATTGAATGCCATCATGGTACGGACAATTTTAAACCAGCTAACCTTTCACTGATAATTTGGATCTTTTTAACGTTTTGAGTGGTATCTTTGCAATACTACCAAAGAATGAAGATCTGGCTGAGGATTTAAAGGAACCATTAAACCTTTTTTCCTCATGAAAAAGATCAACTGATTTTTGTAGATATATTCAAAATGGCCTAATATTGATTTTAAATAATGTGATTTAAGTGAGGATTTTAGTCAAGCGCCAGAATCAGTGTATTGTCTCTTTGTCGTTTTACTGCAGCTGTCATTGTCAACCAGAAAGTACACGTTTTCCTTCCTGCCGTCTGAAATTAATGGTAAATTGTCCCCATTTCGTGTCTGTTAAAGTCTTGTCAAAGTCCACAAATATACCTGGGAGACTGTTTTCGGTCGGGTTCGAAAATGGGTGAGAAATAAACGTAATGTCCTCACCAATCTCAGTGTCATTGTCAGTGGGTCGATCGTCTGTAGGATCAACAGCCTCTGACGTGTCACTGTCAGTAGGTTGTTCATGAGTATGTTCAGCAGTCTCTGAAGTGTCACTGTTAGTGGGTCGTTCGTCTGTAGGTTCAGCAGTCTCTGAAGTGTCGTTATCAGTGAGTCGTTTGTCTGTAGGTTCAGCAGTCTCTGAAGTGTCATTGTCAGTGGGTAGTTCGTCTGTAGGTCCAGCAGTCTCTGAGGTGTCGTAATCAGTGAGTCGTTTGTCTGTAGGTTCAGCAGTCTCTGAAGTGTCATTGTCAGTGGATCGTTCGTCTGTAGGTTCAGCAGTCTCTGAAGTGTCGTTGTCAGTGGGTCGTTCGTCTGTAGGTTCAGCAGTCTCTGAAGTGTCGTTGTCAGTGGGTAGTTCGTCTGTAGGTTCAGCAGTATCTGAAGTGTTGTTCGTCTGTAGGTTCAACAGTCCCTGAAGTATCAGTCAGTGGGTCGTTCGTCTGTAGGTTCAGCAGTCTCTGAAGTGTCATTGTCAGTGGGGTGTTCGTCTATAGGTTCAGCAGTCTCTGAAGTGTCATAAAACGTTATCTTTGCCAATCATATCTCCGAAATCGACCTCATGGCTGCTGAAGGAAACACCATAGTTAAATCTGTTATCCGGGACCAGAAGAAAGCGCCTTGCATCATTCTTTACAACGACGAACAAATTCAGGATCTGAAAAACGTGTGTTGTTCAGGAAAGTCCATTATCGGTGTAGATAAAACCTTTAATTTATGTGACATGCATGTGACTACCACCTGTTACAAACAAGTCTCTGTTAAAAGGAACAGTACCCAAGAACCGCCGATATTCTTAGGACCAGTGTTCATACATGACAACAGTGATTTTCAAAGCATTAGTAGTTTCTTCAACCACCGTAAAGTTAAACTCTCGGACGTTACAACAGACCAGCTTGTATTAGGATCAGACGAGGAGCTAGCTCTTGTAAATGCCATAACCGCTGCATTTCCTGACGCAACACACGTTTTGTGCACACGACACTTAAGGGAAAATGCCAAACAGAAACTCATTGACAATTCCATCAACAAGCAAGACCGTGACAGTATTCTGGACGATATCTTTGGAAATGACGGACTCGTATGCGTAGATGACACTATTTGTTTCAACGAAAAATCAACTGTATTGGAAGATAAATCTACAGCGTTAACGTCTCTTCCAAATTCTACAGATACTACCAGACGAAACTAAAAACCAACATGAAAGAAAAAATGCAAGTACCATTTTCTATTGGAGATTTACAAAAAATGTGGACAAACAATAGCAGTGAATCGTTAAACCATGTTCTCAAACAAGTTATTGATTGGAAATCTCAACTACTTTTGGATATTGTGAACATTCTAACCAAAATCATTGAAACACAGTGTAAAGACCTGAAGAGAGCGCTTGTTAACACTGGCGAGTATAGATTATGTGACAGTCATAACCAATGACGAAGACAGCATGGGTCAGCAAGACAGATGAGGAAAGACGGAGACTCTACAGGCGATTTCGACTGTACATTGCCAAGGACAAGGACGTCGTTACTTCAACGGATGGACAGATTTGTGTGCGCCAACCATTATCCCTGGACAGGAAAATTGGACAGTCCAAGAGAGAAATCAACGAGAGAACCACCACATACAAGAGAACCAAGACCGCCGATTCCGATTAGAGCAGCCTATATAGACTATTTTAATTCGTAATATTTTCATTCTTTTATAAATAAACTTTTTAATCGCGGACCATAATGGATATCCCAAGCTTCGTGCAGGATATTTATGTGATTATAAATTTTACAGGATTTTATCACTTTTTTATTATGACTTTTAGAATAAACTATTTCTTTTTTATATTTTTTTTAACAAACTTTTTAATCGCGAACCACAATGGATATCCCAAGCCTCGTGCAGGATGTTTATGTGGTCATCACTTTTACAGGATTTTATCATGACTTTTTAAAAGACAATAAAATATTACTTTAGGCCACTCCAAATTGATTAATTGTTCTTCGGATTTTATCATTACAAAATGGAGCGGGCGAGCGAAATTTTTTTAATTATTTTTTTTCTGAAAATTGAATTTTTGGGGGCGCTAAAATCTTGAACAAGCGAGCGACACTTTTTTTTTAATTCGTTTAATCATTATTCGGGAATTCCCCTCATTTTTTGTTTTTAAATGAGAATTCAAGATAATTTTATAAGCGGGCGACTTTTTTTTATTTTAAATTCTTTAAAAATCATGAAACATGAATGTTGACGAAATGGTGAAGAAACATTTGTTGTCGAAATTTTCAGGTGCGAGCGGGTCCGAAGAACAAGTATTTAATTTGGAGTGGCCTTATATACTTCTGTTTTTAAATAAACTATTACTTTTTTCATTCCTTTTTTAAAATAAACTTTTTAATCGCGGACCAAAATTGATGCCCCTAGCCTCGGGCAGGATGTCCAAGTGGTTATTACTTTCAATATACTTTTTTTTAAAAATAAATAATATGTAAATAGAAATGATCTCGGGCTACCTAAGAGGTCCCGGGCCATGTCCAGGGCATCTTGGTAGGTTAAAATGTCCCCATGTATTAAACTCAATTTCTTCGATAAAGCTAAAGAATAAAACATTTATTTTGTTCAATAAAGAGAAAGGGAGGGCCCATCCTCACATTGCTCATGGCCTTGACGTGGCGTGGGGGCTCTAACATTCTGCACAGTCCTTTTTAAAATACATTGTAATTTATGAAATGATTCTGCTTCAAAGTTTAATTTATGATATAACTTCTACCACTGGCATTATATTCTCGTCAATGTTATTTCCAATAAAAACTATATCTCAAGCTTGCGAACACTGAACAGATTGATAGTCTAACATGAGTATATTTTCCATATTTTTTAATTATATCCTAGATCCTTTCTTAATGCCCTTACATTGTTTTTTGGTTCATTCAACCTATGCCAACATTAAAAACAAATATATATAAAAAGGTAAGAAAAAGATTGTTGGCATAGGTTGAATAGGTTAATTGTTATATAAACATGACTAGTCATGTTTAATTAGTGTAAAATCGGGAGAGATGTCAATGTACTCCCAAGTGCACAATTAATTTTTAATGTAAGGTTGTCTTGTTTTTGTGTGAGTATTGAGTGAATAAATTAAGTAGGAAGTAGGTATTTAAAATCATATTTTATGGAAATAACAAACAAAAAATCAGTATATCAGGACATATATTTAATATCAAACTTTATAAAAATAATTAGGATATTATAAGCACATATATTTTAACATCAATCATTATTCTAAATTTATAAATAAATATTATTAAAAACTTTTGAACTTAGATTTTAAGAAAATTGCTTTAATTGCATGAGTATCATATAATATTTTAAATTCATACATTTTAGAAAGATTGTTTATTTAAATTATTCTAAAATTTTACATTTTCATCTTTTTTATTTACAGATTTTTGTTTAATTTTACCAGATTTATAAAAAATTTTCAAGTTGTTATATTTTAACATCTTATTCTTATATTTTTAGATTGTTTTTTTTAATATTATTTTTTTTTTTATATGTATAATAAATTTCATTTTTGAAACCTTTTTACAAAAGTTTATTATTTTTTTTTAAGTTGTTCAATTTTAACAGACTTATTCTTATATTTTTAGATTGTTTTTTGTTTAGTTTTGTTTTTTTTTATAATAAATTTCACTTTTGAGACCTTTTTATACAAAAGTTTAATAATTTGTTTTTTCAAGTTGTTAAATTTTAACAGACTTATTCTTATATTTTTAGATTGTTTTTTGTTTAGATTTTTTTATATAATAAATTTCACTTTTGAGACCTGCATTTCCAAATTTACTTACCTGTAACTGTCATTAATTGTTATATAAACACCTGTAATATAATGTTTATTGGCATACCTTGAATATGATATTTCAAAAAGTTGGCGTAGGTTGAAGACACCTTTTCTTTGTATATAAAATAAAATTCATACAACAGTGTTGTAGGGATAAATTTGTTTATTCAAGTGTCACTTTATGCCTGCCATAAAATATCCAAGTCATGATCATACCATTAATTCAATCAATATCCAGCCGAGGTTTAATAAACAAGACACGATAAAATACATATTGGCCTTTATTTAAAGATTAAAATAGTCAAATCAAAGCAAAAGTTCATGAAAAAAAATGTATAAAACACGATTAATAAGGATAAAAATCCAAAGCATCAAAATATAAACGTACAAATAAAAGGAAAAAAGAAATTCACTGAATTTTTTTAGAATTCAAATTGTACATTATAAAAATACCTATAGAAATTCAAATCTTAACATCACACACACACAAAACACCCACACACGCACGCGTTTCATTATTTAATATTTAGATTAACAATTAGATATTTCCTTCAAAATCGTCTTCTTCATTTGATACGCATATGGTCTAAATACCAATTTAGTCTAACTCATTGATGACCATACGCGTATGGTCGTACCATATGAGTATACGGATTTGGTCTGGATCATACACGTATGGTCCAAATACGGAGTTGGTCTGGAACAGGCATAAACCAAAAACAATTGATGAAACTATGAAAAGGTAACACTTGTTTCGGTAAACTTGGGTTTGTAACTAGATTAACACGACGGGTGTCACTAGTGGAGCAGGAACTGCTTACCCTTCCGGAGCACCTGAGTTCACCCCCGGTTTTAGTGGGGTTCGTGCTACTCGATCTTTATATATTTTATATGTATGTTTTGTAGATCGTCGTTTGTACCTTTGGCTATTGTGTTGTCTGTTCTTCTTCGATATACGGATTCTGATTACACCTTTGGTATCTTCAAACTCTTCTTGATTCTGATTACACCTTTGGTATCTTCTAACTCTTCTTGATTCTGATTACACCTTTGGTATCTTCTAACTCTTCTTGATTCGGCCAACTTGAATGCAATGACTATATAAAGTAAGATTAATGAGGAATATGAACTGCTTTCTCTTCCGAATCATTTTTCAACGGTTCTTCCGACTGAATCGAAACTCTTGCTTTTGTGTTTGGGATTTACTGTGCTTCCTTTTGTCCAGTTTTTTTTCGGTCTTGCTTTGTATTTTGTTTTATCTGTTTTTGTTTGGTGAGTGTTGCGCTGCTTGACCGGTTTGTGTTGTCTTTCTCTTGACCTTTTTGGTTTTCATACTCTTTTTTTCTCTAAGTAGTTAGTTATTAATTCTTATATGTCATTTTACCACAACATTATAGGATTTTAAGCTGTAATTCATTTGAATAAGTTCTAAAAATCGTACGGAACTGGGACCAGATTAGTTTTGAACTTCTTGATAGGTACACTGTTGACTCGGGGGTTAATTTCCTATGTGCATTGAGGTAAACGAATAAAGATTGTAAAACAAATTTAAAATATGTATGTGCTTCTCTGCTGGGCATGGGGTGACATTTCCTTTTTCTAGAAAGCGAACAAATGAAGTGATCTCATCTTTATTTACATAGATTACAGGTATACATAGTAGTCAGCGCGTGGCTTTTCCAGACCACTACTTAATTCCACCTTGGATGTTTATATGAAGATCCAATAATCTTAAATGTTTTAATTTCCAACAAATACTCTTCGTCTTCGATGTAACCTGTTGAACTTCCGCCTTGCACATTTTACAGCTCGCGTTTGGTGAATTATGTCAGTTACTTTATACGGGGTTATAACAGGGTCGCCGTTTGAATAAATACAGTCTCCAAGAATGTAGCAGCATGAAATTTCAGATGTGTGTCTGGTCGAATGGACACTATTTGGCGTCGTTTTCATGACCAAGAAATCCAGATTGAACATGAACTATTTCTTCCTCGTTGTTGATGATAACTGTAAGATATATATGAATCAAGTTTTATGTTGCAAATATATATACAATACTTGTGCACTGTCGAAGCATATAGCTAATATGTGTACGAGGCTTAGAAATGAGGGAAAAGGCGAGGCTTCGCCGAGCCTTTTCCCGCGTTTCGCGCCGAATACACATATTTACCTATCTGCTTCGGCACTGCACATGTATTGTATTTATCCTGCAATTTTAAATCGTAAATAAACGTCTGTTGGACGATGATAAAAATATTTGAAATAATTTTGTGTATGCATTTGAAAACAATATCCCCCGATGTGCCCCGAGCTTACATTTGTATGTTCTATTTATAACTGACCAATATAAAAAAAAATATTGGGCAGGCTATATTGGTTGGTATTATAGTATCATTACGTGATGTTTTTCATATTGGCCTAGTTATAGGTCCGAGGCCTGCTGTATTGGCCTGAGGCGCAGCCGAATGCCAATACAGCAGACCGAGGACCTATAACTAGGCCATTATGAAAAACATCACGTAATGATACCTTTATTAATTAACCAGTCCAATATGATGTTAACTATATAGGCCAATATAAAAACATGTGATTTCCATCAAATGACAAGTTTTTAGGCATTGCATGACTCATTCAAAGCAAATGCATGAAAAAAAATAAAGCAACTTTACTGAATCAAACAAACTGCAGAATATCTGAATTAGAAATATTAAGAGTCAAATATTGTTAAAAATGACTTAAAGAGTCCATGTTACAGGTATTCATTTCCTCCAGATGTACTTTTCAGCTGTATATCAACCCATGTCATATTTACATGGTCTTGTCATCCTCTTAACGAAAAGTATGCACCATTGTTTGAAAGACTGCATTAGTTAAAGATTCTGGGTTGTTTGAAAATGAAATATAAAAAATAAATTTACTATCTATATTCATATCTGTTAATTACTTTTTCATTTTTACATGTTGCAACTGGTACTATCAATGTAGTATAATCTGTTTCAAGATTTAATCAACGATAATAATTTTTTATAGTTATGACATGTACTCAAAATGCCACAGTATGTATTTATGATCATATATAAAAGTGGACATATTTTTGTAATCGTCGCCGTCAAATAACATATAAGCTGTAATCGTCATATGGGGTCAATTTCGCATTGGGAAAGTTGCCGTCAAATATATAATTACTATAGTAATCGTCATTCATTGCACGATTCATCTCAATGTCATAACAAACTATTTTTGCCAAATTTATGAAAATGTCGATATCATGTTTATTGAAATCTATCGTATCCATTAAGTATTTTGAAAGTGATTTTCTCGAAAAGTCATAACCTTGATTAAAGAAACAACGTCCTTTGAAGAAACTAAAAAAAAAATGGCGCGATCATCAGGAATTCGCAATACACCGAAGCTACTTTTAAGCAAACGAACTTTTGATGTATTTATTCTCATTTCTGTGAAATGAAATCTTAGTTCTCATATTTAATATGGTCATTTATATGCAAAGGTTGGACATTCAATTCGTTGAAATGCACTGCACGAGGACGCATATAATTTTTTTTTATATATACATTGATTAGCATCCGGGTAACAATTGCGTTCTATTTATAGAACTATTTACAAACAGACACTTGTCTGCAATTAAAAAAAATAACTACAGTATTTTTATTCCAATTGTTGCAATTTGATTATGAGGTCTGAGAAATAATTATTTATTTTACAACTTGCTTCAGTTTTTGACGTTTGTTCTATACTGATTTCCTACAAAGAATCTAGATTGAAGTTGGACCATTGGGCAAACTGGCAGATTTTTTTTCTGCAGAAATATGAGTTATTACAATTGTTGTGGTATTAGACCAAAGCTCAGTAACATTTGAAAGGGGTGGGGGAAGGCGTTATTACAATTTGTGTGGTATTAGACCAAAGCACAGTAATATTTCAAAAGGAAAAAAGGGGGGTATTACAATTTGTGTGACCAGTATTGAGATAAAAAGAGTGGGAATGTTATGTTTTATCAGTTGGTTGTTAATTTGTATGTTCCCATCCTAGGAGGTTTTCAATCTCCATTACTAACCAATAAGGCAACGTAACTGATTATAACATTAAGCTATATATATTCTTGTTTATTCATAATTTAAAAAAAATCTGTCCGCAAAAGTGACTAATGGTTTCAAAATCCTGGCTAAATTCCTTATCTGATAACACAAGTAAAATGATATATGATTGATTATTGAATTTCAATATATAAGGCCACACCAAACTGATCTTAAGTTCTTTGTATATTGCCGGCTCAAATTTTAAAGATTGACATTTTAAGAAAAATATAATTCGCTCGCCTCATTTTATAAAAATGCCTTAATTTCGAACAATAATTGTCAAAATTTTAAAAGTGTTTGTCCGCTCAAAAAATAAGTTGAAAAATCAGCATTTTAATAAAAATATGCATGCGGCTCGGGCTGTCACATACAATTTTTGCATTTAGGACTTTTTAATCACTCGCCCCAATTTTTGGCAACAAAAAGTCCAAAGAACTAAAGTTCAACTTGATGTGGCATCACCAGAATTCTGTAACTGTTCCAAATCATTTGGATTTATTCTTTAATACTTAGGGTCCGGGTGGCTCAATGAGTTAGGTAGTTGGATTACCTAACAACTCATACAAGCCTATCAGCAATATGGCGTGGGTTCACGCCCGGCTATGTAAATTACAAAAAGGGTGCACTCGACTAGCAGCCGCAAGTGATAAAGTTTACCAGTTGCTTGCCCATGGTCTGAGGTTCTCCGGGTACTCCGGTTTCTTCCACCACTAAAACTGGTCGCCATGATATAGCTGAAATATTTCTGAAAGTAGCATTAAACACCAAAAATCAAATCAAATAAAATCTTTAATACTTACGAATTCCAATGATTCCCTTTTTCCTAAGTATATCGACTTCTTCTGACGTGAAGGATTCAGCTCTGTTGGGTTTAATTATTTCCCTTGCCCATTGACTTCAGCGATTTTGTCTTTGCTTCCAGAACCCGTCTTATATGGCTGAATTCTGGGTCCCTTTTAATGCTGGAAAAAGAAATGTTGGGCATAAATATATTTTTTTCTATTTGGAAACTACAAGTACATTAATCTGGTCAACATACAATGTATCTGTAAACATTTTTTGAAAGATCATAGGAACATGAGTTATTGTACGACAGAAAGTGTGGACGGACAGAGTGATTCCTATAGGGCGGGCATCCGCCAACCCTAATTATAAAGTTCTGAAACACACTGTGTTGTTCGGCACTCATGATATTATTTTCAATATTCACAATGCCTA
>MJUT01001646.1:1412-13064 GCA_002080005.1 Gigantidas platifrons | reverse complement strand
AAAAATCGTAGAAATATGTAAATTCGATATCCCTAACACACATATAAATGACCCCTCCTGGCTTAGTTCAGGTACTTCAATAAAAAGTGACGGGGTTAAACTAGTATACAGTAGATTTTTCTAAGGCATTTCTCTTATTTAATAAAAACAATAGAAAGCGAAAATCGCACGATTTTTGCACGACGATTGGGCAATGGTCGGGCGACCGTCGCCGAAAAGGTATAAATAAGCCTATAAAGGGCTATTGCTTTACCATGGGACAGACAAGTTTTGGGAGAATGGAATCGTTTATTTTTCTTTACATATGCAATCAGAAATGTTCCATTCAATATCCAGTTTTACACAAGTATTATACTGCTTGATTTTCCTTAGTCAGATTATTTTTTTCCTCCCAAATCTGGCAAAATTATTTATTTATGCGAAAATTTAAATAAGAAATATAAAAAAAAATATATATAAATAAATTTGAAAAGCACCCCTCCTTTAAGTATATCTATAGATAGCGTTTGAGGAAAATATGTATTTTGTATGCAGACTGTAATGTCACTGTGAAACCATTATTTGGCCAGTGATATTAATTTTTAACTGTTTTAAACACCGAAATGAAAAAAAAATATATCTAATCACTTACACTCAATGAACAATTGAAGACAAATGTTGCAATAAGATCATCCTCAAAAGATCTTTACGTAAATTAGCATTGTTTTGTTATGTTCGTTCGTCAGGTATCGAGAAATCTCTATTAATGGAATCCAGTTAGCAAAGTTCATATTATTAATCAACAGAACATCATCAATATACCTGGGAGTGAGATTAAAGGCTTAAGCCTCTCTACCGTTTTTTCTTTGATACGTTTTTGTATAAACTCAGACTCATATGAGTATAGAAAAAGTTGGAGAGGAAAGGGGCATATTTTGTTCCCATAGGGATGCCTAGCTATGATTTGTTGAAAAATGTCCCATTCGAACTCGACAAATATATGTTATCGATAAGGAGCTCCAATATTTTGATAACTTCATTTTATGTGTAGCACTTTTTACCTTTCGTTTCGTGCTTGACAAAATAAGTTAATTCGTGATCCAATACTTTAAACTTCTAACGTTGCCACCATTTTTTAAAGTAAAATGCATTGTGAATAATTTACTTTAAAGAGGAAAATGATGCGTGCTTTTGATTGATGTTACCACATGAATATACTTTGTCACAGTTTGATAGTAGTCCTCCTTTGACTGCATGTAAAATTTTAGTCATAGTTATAGATAGTTCTTTTGTTGAACAAGTAGAGGAACCGGGAGTATATATCTGTCTAAATATTTTCAAATTCAAATTCAAATTTTTCAAAAATATTGATTCTTCTGAAATTTTGGTATCCAATATAAAGTAGATAATTCACAATTTTCTTCATTTATCGGGATATTCAGTGATGACATGAATGACTTGTGATTTCCTAAAATGTCTTCCTTGACAAAATTAGTATCTTTGTAAGGTTTACCAGAGTCCTTGAAAATACCAAGTTCTTCATATTGCTCGTTTGGCGATAAACAACAATCACTCACTTCATTACTCTTTCTTATTTACCAAACCTTATTTCTTGTGGGTTTTTTTTTTTTAAATATTTTCATGATGTTTACCTATTTGAAATTAAGCATGTTTGTAAGCTCAACTGGCCAAAACGGCCAAGTGAAGTATTATCATTTAGCGTCCGTCGTCTGTTATCCATAACTTTTCATATTAATATTTAATCTTTTTCTTAGAAACTGCAAAACCAAATGCTTTAACTATTTTACGTTATCAAGTTTTGGGACTATTTTGTAGCGCGTGTATATATAGTGCATGTTTATACAAAACGCACATGGATCAACGCTTACCTCACCATGACTAGACCCAAGGAGTCATGTACGGTATTATAATCACATTGTGTCCAGCGTGGTCTGTAAATCTTTAACATTAACATTGGAGGGATGTAGGAGAGGTGTGTATTCAGTGTCGTTTTAACGCATGGATACGCGGGGCAGTTGCCCGGGGCCCACGAGCATAGGGGTCCCATGCTTATCTATGTATGTTGTGTACTGTATGTTTTTCTAATGTTGAAACACTGACCTTTTTGGAAATATCAATACAATATATATATGTTTAATTTTATATACATTTAAGAAATAATTCATGGAAGGCAGAGTTTGTATACAGTTTTAACATGGGTAACATTATTTTCGTACAAATTTTATCCCGAGCGTTAGCGAGGGATAAAATGCAACGAAAATAATGTTACCCATGTTAAAAAGTGATACAAACTCTGGCTTCCATGAATTATTTCGATTCTAGTAGGAAAAATATAACTTATTTTTTGAAGTGGAAGTCGGTAATGGAAATGCATTTCATAACAAAATTCACTAACCTCATATCTAGAAATTGAGGGTACTTTCCTCATAAATATTCATCATATTTAAATTAGATTTTGATCACGTGACTGCAGTTTCAAGCTTGATGGATCGTTTATTAGATTTGTCAAATAATAGCATAAAGTACGGAAATTCAATGTGTCCGTCAATGATTCGAAAATTAAAAGTTATTGTGTATTTCCGCAAAGTTTTTCTTCTGCTAAAATTCAAATCTTTTTGCTTTGTAACGATTTTAGACATGTCTTTGATATCGCGATCGTGCAAAAATTATCATATTATATTTAATGTGGGAACCCCGAGTTTAGAAGCTATAAATATAAGGTTAGTCAATATAATTACATCTATTATTGAGGAATCTAAATTAATTTCAGAAAATATGTCGCCAAATGCCATTCATTGTTAAATTTTGTGTCAAACAGCACCAGTCTCATGTATTTCAGACATTTTTACATAGACTTTTAAGGCCAAATAAGGGTTCGTCGCCTCGGATTTTTATTTAGTCCAGGAACCTCGAATATTGAATTGTTTTCATTAATTTTTATTTCATTTAATTCAGCTTGATTAAATGTATCATTTTCAGGTTCAGAAAATGACACATATGCTATTAGGAATGATATCGTCTATATAGATCATATGAAAATTGTAGACGTCCCGGCGTCGCCATCTTAGATATGCAAATGAACAAATTACCCATCATTTCTGGCTATGTTCATGTTTTACAGTATACAGTTGTTTTTCTTTTATGTATAAATAGACTGTGATGCTATGAAGTTACTGATATTTTCCAATTGAATGGCATTTTGAATTTAGCAACTTAAACAAGTAAAATGCTCACAAAATCTTAAAATAAATCAGTAGCCATGTCTTTCAATGTCATCAGCGTTCCTTGTAAGCGACTTCCGGAAGATGTTAAATTTCAAAAGTCAAAGTCCATTCAAAGTCCATTGATGGTTGTCTTAAGTATTTATTCCGGGAAAATATAGGTAAAAACAATACGGGCATTTTGATGTTTGTTATGCACCACAGTGCTGTATGAATACATAAATTCACTAGGGAATTATGTTTGTAATTTGTTCGTCAATATGCATGAGAGAATTAAAATATATCGTGAGTTTTATCACTGTATTATTTATATAGCCAATAAAGGACGTCATGTTAGAATTACAGTTTTATTCCTATGAGTGGTTGTGTAGGTATGGGCCCCAGTGCACTACTTTGCCCGGGGACCCGTGATGCTGTTAAGACGGCTCTGCTTCTATTGTTATTATCCAAAAAGCAGTAGAGAGGGTCTACATATGTAAAATGTTACCGTAACTTTGTTGTTTAGATATTTCAGCAGATAAACAATACAAATTAATTTGTAAAGAATGAAGCTTTTAAAGCACATCTATAACACATATATTTAAGGAAAATTATTAAATGATCATTAAATGAAAATGAAAACGACGACTGTATTACATGACGTTTACTGTGACGTAACTTATCCGGAATATTTACCCGTCCCCAATCGATATTACCAAAATCCTACGTCCTTTAAGTGTTTTAAAATAATTGTTTTTTAGCATTTGTTTATTAAATTTAAAAAAAATGCAATAGAACAACGGCATCTCGAAGACTGATCTTGGAAAAATTTTAACAGTCAACAGACTTTATCATTAAATACTATACTTTCATATGGCAAATAATACAGGGATTGAACGTAGCAAGAAAAATCCCATAGAACTCGGAAAAAGGGGGGTTTCTTGCATATTTGGCCTTTCAATCTATTCGCACATTTAATTAACTGAAATTCAACACTTTGTAACGCATTTTTCTTGAAGACTAGGATATCCCCAATCAGCCGGTTCCTTCATTATTTGTATTGAACATCGTTATGTCGTTGTTCTGTTAGGTTTTAGTGGTCACGATGCTACTTTCTCTTTAATAATGTGATCACGTGACCTCTGTGATTGATTCCTAATATTATTTTTTTCCATTTTGAGTAGATCACACATCATTTTATTGGTTTATGGCTTAAATGAGTAAAATTAATGTATTTTCGCGTGTATTGAACCAAAAAGTAAAAACACGTGTTTTTTTTATGGATTTTCAATTGATGGACAACCTTAATATGACTGCACATAAGCATATGTAACGTAGCCAACATTAGCATTTTTGATTATGCCCTTTCTGTGTGTTTGCTCCTGAAAAAAATTTAATCGTACCTGAAATTCCAGAAATGAGCCGTGTGTAGTAAATTACGTATGCAAAAATTAAAAGTGGATTCTAACGTGCACAAAAGTTGGGCACTAACTGACGTATTCATATTTTAGATACGATTGATTTATGAAATACATGTGACACAATGATAAATTAAATGCACAACACATCATTGATCGATCTTCAAGCCGGCTTACAACGAGTGCCAGATTTACATTTTCCAAATCGTAGACCTCATAGAACAGTATTTTCTATGCAAATAAACGTTAAAGTAACCGATTGGGTAATCAAGAATGGACAACCCGAAGACATTGACAACACCGGGTACACAAGACACAGGACGGAGATAGGCAAAACAAAACACAACATAGAAAAATAAAACGATTAGCAATATATATCTCACCAAACCCCTAGGGTGAACCCATGTGCTCGCAAAGGGTAAGCAGTACCTAACAAATGTCATAATACGATTTAGAGACAAGCTAGCTATATAGATAAGAAGGACAAACAACGATCTACAAAATACTACGTAGAAAACAAAAAAATCGAGCAACACGAACTCTACTAAGAACCGGGATGACCGCTGGTGCTGCGGAAGTGTATGCAGTTTCTCCTCCACTGTAGACACTCGTTGCTTCAGTTACAAACCCGGTGATAGGCCATGGATGTGGAAATGGCAGGGAAGTGCTTACAGAAAGTAGATAAATATTTTGTCGGTCAACCTAGACGATCTGATTTTATTATATCATCTCGATCAACAAAGACGGTAACATTTAGACATTGTTGCAGCCAATATTTTAGCAATTACGACAATAACCTCAGTAACAAGAACAAAAATATATTTTCTGGCAACGCACAACTCATATGATAGTCACGTATCATGGGTAAACCACACTAAATAATACAGAAACAAGCGTAATAGGACAGACTGTACAAAAAATGTTTGATTTATGTTCAGGCTGCAACGCACAACCCATGTGATAGTCTCGTATGATGTGTTAAAGACACTTAGCAATAGAGAAGCAAACGTAATACGACAGACTGTACAAATATGTTTGATTTAATTTTATGCTGGCGACGTATTATGGGTTAAGTACACTAAGTACTACAGAAACAAACGTAATACACAAACAGTACAAACACTGTTTTATTTAATTTTAGGCTGGCGATGCACAACTCATGTGATAGTCACGCATCATGAGCTAAGCACTATTAATAAACAAACGTAATAAAATAGGACAGACAGTACAAAAAACAATGTTTGATTTAATTTTAGGCTGATAGAAATCCTTTCAACCGAGGAAGGTAAACACATCATATGTATAGGTTACCAGCATGAAATGCGTGACTATCAATGTACTTGTATTGTTATTTATGATGTCGATATATATTACCGGAGGACAATATATATTTATACTTCTGTAATAATGAGACTGCCTACCATCTGGCCGATAGAATGGAAAGAGCCAACTATGCGTAAGTAGTAATGCTAATATAGGGTTAAGGTATTTAACACTACTTTCAGCAATATTTCAGTTATATCGTGGCAGTCAGATTTATTGGTGAAGGAAACCGCCATCTTGTTCAACAAAGAACATGGCGGTCATTAGTTCAGCGTGGTAGTATTTGATGATAGTAAAAATGCATATTATAAAAGACATTTGTGTTAATGAATGTTAAAAATGGTATACCGTAAGGTATAATTTGGTCATTGAAGTTGCATGTAGCACCAAATAATGGGGATCGCCATTTTTCGTAACTCTTCAATGTGGGGAGACAAAAGGCATAATCCATTATCGGATTATACCTGCAATTAAAGCTCTTCCGAAAGAGCCGTGACGTCATGCAATCGGTATCGTATATTATAGCAGCATTGCTCAGTTTCAATTTTATCATTAAAAATTATTTAAATCGTAAAATAACGTCGTATATTTATCTTTTGATATTTACAAAATCATTATGACTTCATGTCAAGCATTTTATTGCACTAACGAAAAGGGAAAGTGTGAGAAGATATTTTGTTTGTAATTACCGATCAGGACTACCCTAGTTAACATATCGACCAGTGACCACGAAAAACACGGGAAAGTACGACAGCATTGACGGCAAAAAAGAAAAAAAGCATATGTACGCATAAAACGAGTTAAAAGTGACAGTTATTTATCCTACGCCAATCATGTAAAACATTGAATAATACCTAGATACCCCCCCCAATACAAATAAAACTCATTTGTTTTTATGAAAATGTAACATGGGATGGGAATATTAAGAAAAAAAATTAGGACGAAATACATATTGTGAACATTGTATTGCAGTTAATCTGATAACCAAAAGGGCTCGATGTTGGGAAGAGTCCAAATTTATTTATTTATTCAACTAACATGATCTGTCTCCGTGACGTCATTTGAAGAGGTGTCATGGCCGCTTACACTACGACAGGAAATTCCAAATATTCATATTTCTAATTGGGTATATTAATGTTAATAAAGATGTTTTTTACTTGATAATTAGTTATTTACGAATAAAAAGTTACAATGTATTGAATTATAACAATTGTTCAACTGACTGGAGTTTTCCTTTAACTACAGATCATATGTACATGTATTTTAATATTCAATGGTTAAATGTTTAAATTGTGTATTTATTTATTGACACTGATTATATCAGGTAATAATATTCATTGAAAAGTTGTTAATGTTTTCGTGATTCATGAAACCTTTTTTTCGGAGCTACTGTCTCTTCCGCTTAAAGGCATAGTGTCTACGATTTTGTTGACAAATTTTAACTGTCCATAGATGATTTATTTAAGCTATCATTTAACAGTTATGCTGCAAAAGATACGATTGATGTTCTTTTTTTGACAAAAAAGGCCCAAACTATCGTTAACGGAATTATTGTCCGGGATGACAAAAATTCAAAGTGAAAGTAACAGCGCCACCTATAAAGAACGGAAGTTCGGAACTCTCTGGGTTTTCGCTTTGAGGTAAGGAAAATACTGTTAAGATTCAAACACTTCAAATTGTCACGCTCGTTTAATGTTGTTTGGATCTTAACGTTTCCTAGCGTATTCGCCAATAATTCAGTGTTTAATCATCATTTTATGAAGGTCAGTACGGAAAACGACAATAATTTTGGGTATGAAAAATTACGGTTTTGGTAGACAATATGCATTTAAATAGTCTTAAAGGGTCAATATATTACTTGAACAACAATATGTGATATATGATATATATATGTATAAATATACAGGTATAACATGACAAAAAGACAAATATTTAATGGCCGACAAAAAATTACGAATACCCAGAAAACTGAAGATTGAGCAACACAAACACAACTAACAATCCGGACCGACATGAACACAGATGCTCCATACGAGTCTGCAGTTCGAACACTTCATGGGCGAAGGAGCTGGGGGAAATTGCCATCCCTACTTTGAAAAGTTGAAGGGTGGGGGGGGGGCGCAAAATATTTTCCTGTCAGCTAAGGGTATAAGGATATTTGGACAAGGGAATGCTTTGAAACCAAAATGACTTTTTCTTATTGCTGCAGTTTTGAAAATATACCAGACAATTTGCAAATAAGGCATACATTTTTTGTACATTTTTCATAAAGATGTATACCGAATGTAATGAGCATCATTTAAATTATTTTATTATACCTCAGTATATATTTTCTATATAAAATTAAATACAAATAAAATTACTATTTTGCACATAAAAATCCAATTGCTGATTTTGCTTAAATAGTTTTGATGACTGATCCCTAGGGAAATAGTTCAGTTCAAACAGCATACGTTTTCCCGCGCTTTTATGGTTCGGATCTTTCATGTTTTAACGTACATGCACCTACATGCCCAAGAGATACGATTATTTGTTTACAAGACGATAAAATGGCATATGCTGAAGCATTACTGGTTAGAATTGTTGTTAAAACATGTTTATTGTTGATATTTTTTCTTAATATTACTATTAAGAACTTCTGTTTGTGTCTTTTTAATAGCCATATTTTCTCAGATTTCCTAGATTGCCTTTGGTATAATAAAACACTTATTTACTGGCTATTCGGGCAATAACAATTGTATTGTCCTCATAGCCAGTAAGTAGGTGTATAATATTTATTGAGGTAATTACAAATGATTGTGTATTTATATGCCAGCGAACCTGGCATTTATGTTAGAAATATCGAGAAAAAAAAATATACTGATGGCCTAAAAATCTTTCGTGCACAAGAACTACTTCCTGTATCCTTGGAGACATGCGTACAATATGGCGACGGCGACATCACGTCGACTCCGTAAGGATGCGCAGTAATCTGGTACTCGTGGACTAGATTCGGACCTTAAAAAAGTAATCTCCGATATATCTCGGCCCAAAAAATGTCGACACTATTTTGATGCGATGGATGAGCGTGAAATTGGCAGATAATTTACAGATTCTCGAGCATTCATGGCCATGCCTGTTTCATATACAATCATATTGAGAAGTAACGAACATAAATCGTACGATTGGGTTTTCGGTGTAATATGTACCTTTCAATCAAGTAAGTTTTTTGATGCATTTCGGCGTAATAGATCATTTTTGAGCTTAGGCACTGACCATAGCTGATTGCCGTTCGCCATCTTGTAATCGAATACCTGATAGAACACATGCGCCACTTTCGGGCTTATGCTACTTTTCCGGAAGTCGCGATCATTTCGCGCTTGCATTTGACAAGACCTGTACAAAAGCATGCATGACAAAAGTTACGTCAAGACTCGAGTACACAGAGGTTTTACATTATTAATGTGGTAAGTATTTTTTTTAATAGAAATTGACCTTCTATTTTATACCAAAATCCTACACGTATAAATGCACCAACGTTAATTCGCTTTAAATGAGATCTTGGGGATCACAGCCATTCTTCTTGTATCAATGCATGTGCACAGGCACTATAGACGTTGTTACACTATGAATATAACATAAGCAATGGCCAGAAAATAGTGTCCAATATATATAATAATAACAAGGTTTCCAATGCCAAAATCGGTCAAAATGTAAACAAAGCGATTTATTTTTTTGCACGCTTTTTTTCGTGTAAATCTCGTGGTATGCTTCGATTCCATACTACCTAAATATACTTCCGCCTTACTTTTTTCGGGAATTAATCCATCATCAGAGCGTCACAGAGAACTTTTTGATTAGTTTGGTACCATCTGTGATACATTATCATTAGGGGACAAATTTTGTTTCGAAAAGATTCATCAGATATTGTAAAACCATTTTAGGTATTAGAAAAACTGCTTGTAATTTGGCAGCAAAGACTGAGCTGGAACGATTCCCTTTAGATTCGTTTATAAAGACACAGGTTATGATGTATTACTCACACATTCATTCTGATAAAATAAATCCTCTGATAAAAGAGGCATTCAATCTAAATAAATCTATGCATGATAATGGCATATTTACATGGTACACCTTTTTAAAAGAAATATTTGCCGAATTTGAAATAGATAAAAGTGATTTTGAAGCTTTCAGTATGCTATTTAAAATTGCTAAAATCTCTATTTAAAAAACATTTAAAAAATCTGTTTATGAACATTTTGAAAAACATTTAACAGAAAAACTTTCTTTGAATAATGACTCTTCAAAACTTTTCTTATACAGTAAACTAAAATCTGATATTTAACTAGAAGAATATTTAAAAAGTGAAAGAAATTTAAAAATTCGTCAATTGTTGAAAAAATTTCGTTTAAGGGATCACAACTTAGAACTAGAACTAGGCCGTTGCAAAAATATTCCACGAAATCAAAGACATTGTAAATTTTGTAAAACATTGGATGACGAATTCCACTTTTTCTTTGATTGTAAGGTTACTGATAATATTAGACCTTCCTTTATTGATTTTATGAAAACAAAATATCCCCACTTTAATCAACTAGATTCCCTTGAGAAGTTAAAAATTATTCTTAATTCTGATAAAGAAATTTTGCCCAGTGTTTGTAACTTTATAAAGCAATCATTAGAAGCGCGAATATGAGGTTCACATTGGTCAAAACATAATATTGTTTTTATCAAACGGTGGTACAGTCAAATCCGCTTATTTGCATACAGCAAATGTCAGAGCATAATATCCATTTATGCGGCGTATTCAATAATACGATAAACGAAATTCCAGCAAGGGGAGATAATGCAGGTTGATCACACAACATGATTCTCAAGACATTACATTGTTTGCCTTAGAGTAAATACAAGTTTTGCGTTGGTATCACTGATATACTGATTTTTATTTATGAAATAAAGAACTAAAAAGGTCCAAGTTGTTTTTTTATTTTCATCTTTCAGCTCTACATCCTTAATGTGTAATATTATCGGCAAGTCAGAAATCACGTGATGATAGTTTATTTTTAAACAAATGTTCCACTGAAAAGTTGTGTTTATTGGCTGTAATACTTGAATCTATGATAATATTAAGAATTATACAAAAAAAACCTATTTCCAACATTGAAATAGTGTATTAATTCGGTTGTTTCGAATCATTTCCATTCCGTCAAAATTTTGTTATTTTCGTCTGCCAGATCACGTGATTTCGATGGAACTAAAGGCCCCGAGTTTCCGGTGTCAATGTACACAACAAAAACTCCAATCGATATGTGCCGTTTTAACGTTCGATTCTCAAGTTAAAAATATCTTAACATTTTCTGTAAAAGACAGATATCAATTAAATTATTTTATTTGTATCAAAGACTTCAACGCAGAGACAAATAATTCTTTAAAATTAAATTTGTTTTCTTTCTTTATTTGCGGCTGTCAGCATCATGAAAGGAAAACGATCTGCCTTTATGTATATATTTCTTATATAAGACAGATAGTGGGGTACCGAACACCAGTATTTATTCAGCGGTTTCCTTGGCGTCTCCATATTACAATTACTTTTAATCTACCGCATCTACGACTATGATATGCTGACGTTGTCACAGTAATAGCGTAAACACCGGAAGTCGCCTGCCTATTTGTTCAGACGTCAAGACACGAAAAAGACGGAACGTGGTCGGAATTGACATGATTCGAAACAA
>MJUT01001637.1:103375-114164 GCA_002080005.1 Gigantidas platifrons | reverse complement strand
TCGATACGAAATGGATTGGCCGTGCATAGCGAAGAACAAGCTAAAAAAGTTTCGAAAATCTTTCCGACCAATGAAATAACTCGAAACAAAATATGCTCGGTAAACCTCATGAAACGATACGAGTGGAGGAAATTTGGATGTGTCGTCGAGAATAAACTTGCATTTCATCAATAAATATGTGTTGTTCGTACGTATCAACTAGATAGGAATGAAGGGAAATCATTTTTGAGACGAGAACAAGCGAAGATCCTTTTGAAAGCTGGCGCGTTGTTGTAAAATATCGAGTCGAAGCGAGGATTCCCTCTTCGTATTTTGACGATTGTTTCTTACCTTTAGGTTTATTTAGTAAAACGGCAGCTGGACCTAGAAACAAAAGTTAGTAGAACGAGAAAGTTGTAACACTAAATGTTGTAAAATATGGATATATGGCTCTAAGATGTACTTCCAGACAAAGATCCATACCTTAATCGCGGGAGGGACCAAATGAGGAAAAGGGGGGGGGGTCCGGAATACGAGTGCCTGTGTCTGTGACAACTGACAAGAATTTGGATCCTATAGACGTAACGAGTGTCGTTTGTACTTATAATCGTAATAATACAATAGGAAGGGAAACCCAGATATGTTTACTGTTCTCTATAATTTCATCTCCAAAGAAGTTAGATTTGTCTATCATATACATTATTTGTATATTATATACAAATAAATGGCTCCGGCGACAGTTACGACTAGAACTCTGAACTTTTCGATCCTGACTTTAACTGTCCGAATGAGCACCACTGGGAGAAGTTATTTTATCCCTAAATCCGATAATTTAAACTTGTTTTGTCTGCTAATGACTTCACCGCCGTGGTCATGTACAAAAAGGATTGTAATCATCGTATTTTGTTCAGTGTTCTATATAATATCATCTTTACAGACGTTATAATCGTCTTTCAAAAAATACTTATTAAAAAAAATAAAACCTTATTGTGAGATTCGAACTCCGACCCTTTCACACTGACTTCAACTGTCAAACCGACTGGACTATCACAAATGTTCAACCGACGAGTGTAAAATATTTATATAAATCTACATTGTATTAGCGAGTGTCGTCTAAGAATAGACATTGAAGGGTAAACTAACTTCTTTGGAAGAAAACTACGATTTTTTTTATTGTTTTCTCTTTTATTCATCTATCATGAAGTTACTTTTATCCCTTAATCCGATAATTCAAAACTTTTCTGTTAACGACATAACGACTTCATCGTCCTGGTATTGTACAAAAACATTGTAAACATCGTAATTTTTTCAGTGTTCTATATAAAATCATCTTCACAGACGTTATAATCGTCTTCCATATCATATACATGTACTTATTTAAAGGGATACTAAAGCTCGTTTTAACATATATTTTTCCAACTCGTGACGAAGGTTTCTTTTCAATTTAATTGTAAAAACAATCCAAAAATACTTTGCACGCCCATATAATCCCTAATATCGTTAAAATATCACTTAAAAGGGTCGAAATGAATTTTTGTCTAGGAAGCAAAAAATTCAATCATTGGAAAAACCCAGAGAATGACATGACAGAAATATCAACGAATTCAGTTGTTTCGAATCATTTCCATTCCGTCAAAAAAAATTTATTTTCGTCTGCCAGATCACGTGATTTCGATGGAACTGCTGGTCCTGAGCTTCCGGTGTCAATGTACACAACAAAAACTCCAATCGATATGTGCCGTTTTAACGTTCGATTCTCAAGTTAAAAATATCTTAACATTTTCTGTAAAAGACAGATATCAATTAAATTATTTTATTTGTATCAAAGACTTCAACGCAGAGACAAATAATTCTTTAAAATTAAATTTGTTTTCTTTCTTTATTTGTGGCTGTCACTGTCAGCATCGTGAAAGGAAAACGATCTGCCTTTATGTATATATTTCTTATATAAGACAGATAGTAGGGTACCGAACACCAGTATTTATTCAGCGGTTTCCTTGGCGATAGTGGGGTACCGAACACCAGTATTTATTCAGCGGTTTCCTTGGCGTCTCCATATTACAATTACTTATAATCTACCGCATCTACGACTATGATATGCTGACGTTAATAGCGTAAACACCGGAAGTCGCCTGCCTATTTGTTGTCAAGACACGAAAAAGACGGAACGTGGTCGGAATTGACATGATTCGAAACAACCGAAATGTCACTTTTACAAAGATTCATTGATAAAAACCGGGATAATTTATCATAAATATTATTTATTGAACCATGCAATGCCAAGTTTTCATGAGATAAAAAAAATATACAAAAATGAGCTTTAGTATCCCTTTAAAAAAAGACAAAGAAAAAAAAACAATGGGGAACATTCACCCACATTTAACCAACAGGTGTCGCTCGAGTACTAACGGTGGTTAGCTGAGCGTTTTATCTTCGCACAGACGTTTGTAACCTATGTAAAGTGATCACGTCATCACGTTGAAATATAACTTTGAGGACAACGTTGCAATCATTTCTGGGTCACGGGCACCTATTACTAACTGTGAATGCGAATATGAAATAAAATTACATTCTTATATTTATTTTCTTTTGTCCTCCATGGGCAAAAATCAATGTTTTCAATAATTTTGTACTTGTATTTCACGCATAGTACACGTACAATAACTAGAATGAGGTAATTAGTTACTAGTACAATTACATACACATGTAGATGTACGTTGTAAACAAAGTTTGATATTGGTTCACATTCTTTGTATTTCCCTTTATAAATGTTTTTCATGTTGGTTTCCTAGTTTTGTTGTATCGCGATTTTATATTTTCATAGTAAATAAACGTTTATCAATGGTTAAAATCTCAATCAATTAAAACAATGTATTCTTGGCGAATTTTATGTACACGGTGTCGGATTCCAATAACGGTGGCTTGTCTTTAAGATATAGAGCTTTATCATAGAAAATTATGTACATCTATATCAGTTTTTAGATATAAATACTTAAAAAAATAATAATCGTGCTGGGACCTCATCTTCATGTTGAAAAGTAAATTGGTCTCGTCGTGATTCAAGCTGAAAAATTGCCGTATGCAACACTTACCCACTGACTCCCAACATGATGTTAAAACATATTTTGTCTGAAACATAAATATCTACATTTATTAATCTACTATTTAAGCGGATTTTTTTAAGGGTGTTAATTTTCCGATTCTTAATAAACTGTTCGCGAAAATTGAAAAATACAAAATTAAACATTTTACGATTTCAGCTTTCTCTTATGTCATTCAAATAAAGGCATCAAATTAAACATTCTGAAAATATGGGGAAAAAATAAAACGTGAATACCTGGGTCGTATTATAGATAATGTTGATTTTTTTTTCATGAACAGTAATATTATGTGGATTTTATTTTTCATCAACAGTCACTTGATTATTATTAATTGGTAATAATACTAATGTGATTTCTTTTGTCAGTGACTTTCGGCAGGTCGGTGGGTTTTTTTTATCAGGGAACTCCGGTTTCCTCTAGCAAAAAAACTGACCGTCATGAAACAAGAAGTGTACGGTTTCATTTCAACGGTAATACAAGCTATTTACCAGCCTCTACACTAAACACAAGATATATTTGGACGGTGTTTATTAAATTACACGATAGCGTTACATACGGTGATAAAAAAAATTATATGAATGGTTAAAGCACCAGGCATTAAAATGCAACTTTATCTCTTTTAAGGTTTACTTTGTAAGGAATCAATCTTATTGGGAGAAATCTGCGGATCAGAAGCAATAATTAAATTGTTGAACTTTCTTGCATAAGGTTTCTTGAAAACCGGACACTTGTTATATAATACGGAGAAGACATTTCTAAGTTGTAAAACTTGTGTCTGATCCATTTGTTGTTATTATGAGCAATAAAATAAGTTTAAAAATATAATACGGGGACCGGGTGGCTCATTGAGTTAGGTCCTTGTATCTAACAACTCATACACGCCTATCACCAATACGACGCGGGTTAGTGCCTGGCATTGTAAATTACAAAAAAGGGTGCACTCGACTCACAGCCGCAAGTGATAAAGTTTACCAGTTGCTTGCCCATGGTCGGTGGTTCTCTCCGGGTACTCCGGCTTCTTCCACCACTAAAACTTGTCGCCATGATATGGCTGAAATATTGCGTTAAACACCAAAAATCAAATCTTATTATATAATACGAAGTTGCATGGACGCGGCCTAGACACATATTCATGTCATTAAGAGGACGACCTTTTAACTTTTAGATGTTTTTTTTTTCTGAAAAAAAAAATTTGTCGTGAAATTTTAAAGAAACAAAATAAATTGAGTTGAAAGATATCCGGCCCTGCAGTTCTCAAGGAGAAATCTATTATAAAAATTTGAAGACTAATTACTGATTTTTTTTTATCATCCAAAAATGCAAAATCTGATTTTTTTTCCAGTGAAAAAAATCGGACTGGGATAAAAGATAGTTTTCTGTGTAGTGTTTTATATAGCAATGATTGTCATTTTTCTTTTGGTCACTGTATTGCATTTGCCTGCCATTGCGCTTGAACAGTGGGGATGATCTTCAAACATTTGATGCAAAAGCGAGTACGCAATTTTACATGGTTAGACCATATACAGTGTGAAAAAAAACATGTGTATAATTTTCAACCTGGTTCAATTAAGTCTGAAAAAACGCGTGTACAAATTTACATTAGACCCAAATGAAGTAAAAAAACAAAAAACTAAAAACAAAAAACACACGTGTGCAATTTTACATTGACATTGCCATTGGGTCCTATGATTGTTACCGGTCACTGTGAAATAAACTAGAAAAAGGGTATAGGATATATCATATTAAACTCTTTTATGATCACTTCCGTCCTTTCTATATGACGTGCACACGTCATATTACGTAACGTTTTCAGATCAAGGACTCCATGTAGGTAATGATATTGCCATTTGATTACATTGGTTACAAGCGTTTATCTGAAAACAAACGTTTTCGTAACCACCGTTGGTACAGTGACGCCACCTGATGGGAAAAGGGGTGAATGTTCTCCATTGGTCTGTGTGAGATTGGAAAACTGTCGATCCGATTGGGCTATGACAACTGGTGTAGAAAATGTGCAAAATATATATATTAATCTACATTGTATTCGCTAGTGTCGTCTGTCTAAAACTAAACATTGAATGGAAAATTAACTTATTTGGAAGAATACTACGATTATTTTTTATTGTTTTATCTTATATTAGTCTGCAATGAAGTTATTCCCTCCTTTAATCTGATACCGGTAATTCAAACAAGTGAATTCAAAACTTTTCTCGTCTGTTTATAGCTTCGTCCCTATGGTAAAATGTCAGGTTATTGAACAAAAAACATTGTAAACATAGTAAATCTGACTTTAGATTTGAATAAACATTCAAAATCTGAACCAAAACTGACGTTAATGATATAAACCACAACACTTGAAGTTGAAGGAAAAATGCATTGTCCGGCGCGGCTCTGCAGAACCTCTTATGATTTGTTATTCACCTGGAAAATATGTAAAAATTATTGTTCCGGTGAAAAAAATACTCCATCCAACATTGAAAGAAATTATTTCTATAAATTCTTACCAAATAGTCTCCTCACTTCAGGGTTGATAAGGTTTCTTTCCGTCTGCTAGGTTTCCATGCATACCGGAAATACAGTCAAGTCCGCTCCTCATACCGATCTTTTGTTAGTGTAACCAAGGAAAACAAACATTTCTTTTGCCGTTTTTTTAATTTTTAAGTATGAGCGAACCTACGACCCACATCAAGCTTTTACATATAGAAAGACTTAGTTATGGATGGTATCTGTTTTGAATATTTACGCGGGTCGTAGGTTCGCTCATAATTTGAAATGCATTTGAACTGCCGAAAAATACGTATTTTTTTGGCGTAATTCTTGAACTGACCACATATTCAGACGTTAATATTGGTATTGAAACAAAGCGTAAATAGAAATTTGAATTGTTTTATTCATAAGCACACATTTCATTACAAAATTGAGCAGAAATTAAGCTTGAAATGTTAAGAGGGATTTTTAATGAAACAGGGGGCCGCTGGCAATAGCTTATCATACCTTGTCCTTTTATATGAGATTAAAAAATGTATGGTAAAACAAGACATAAATATTATATTTTTGTACTCCATGTTATTTGTCGTAAAAGAAGACGGAAATATGACATTTTTATACTCCATGTTTTTTATATGTAGAATAAAAAGTCCTTTGTTGTAAAACAAGACATAGATATTACATTTTTGTGTACTTTGTGTTGTATCGTTATATCACTGTAATGACTGTTACGTCAAACCACACATTATAGTGAAGAACAACACAATGAATCACTTTTCCGTCAAACGAGACATTTTAGTCAAGAACAACAATATGAATCTCTATTTCATCAAACCAGACATTATAGTCATGCACAATGTTGTGTCTTATCTCTCAGATTGTGAGGGAGTTTGGTTTAACGCCAAATGAGAAATTGTTCAGCTATATCATGACAAGAACGAGGTACATTCGATGAAGTGATGATGATCATGTCCGATTCGTCCACGTGTAGACATGTCACCCACTGGGGCACATTTTCCCGATTCGAGCAAAAAACGTATTTACTCTTTATCCCTAATAGTGCTGCATGTTTAGCGGAGAAGCAGCAAATGACAACCGTATAGTCTTTGGTTTGACCAGATCGGTGCACGAACTCACGATCTAACACAGTCAAAGCACGCTAACGATTACACCACCGAGGCGGTTCTTCTTTTGTTATACAATATTCCATCAATCGATTGATGATTACATACTGTTGCATGCGTGGACAATAATTTCATTTACATACTATAGAACAGCCAAAGAGGAACATTTTTATAATACAAAGTGCTTGAGGAAGATGACGTGATTAAAACTATGTACATGTAAGGTTTATTGTTTAGATGAGTGTACAGAGAACAGCTGGAGTTAGCTGATCTCTGAAGCTATCGATAGATGGAGCCTGAACGAGTGAAGCAGGGAGTTGGTTCCACTGCGGTATTGTAAAAGGAAAGAATGAATGCCGGTATGAATCTTTTGATGAGTAGATATACCTGTATGTGAGCTGGTGTTTTTTTCTGGTTCTAGAGTCTGCATATATTAAAGTGTCGGATGGAATAGCAACAAGATGGTATGAGATTTTATACATCATAACTAATCTTGTGCGTAGTCTGCACTGTGATAGAGTTGGAATGTTTAAGGTGTCAAGCATGTCAGTGACACTACTGGTGTTATGATACCTGTTACAGACATACCGAGCAGCTCGCCGTTGGACCATCTCAATTTTGGATTTGGACTTTGATGTATGAGGGTCCCAAACAGAACAGGAGTATTCGAGTTTGGGCCGGACGAGTGCTTGATTTGTTTCACCCACTAATATCGACGATCCAAATGGTATCCAATCAAAACGTGGTGGTGTCTTTGGCAGAAGCCTTTCGTTATCATCCTGATACAAAGCAAATATGTGTACGTAAATACGTATATGTACTCCGCTATTGAAAAAGTGTTGTTTGTTTCAATTACTTTAACTTCAATTTGTCCATTAGGATTTAGCCACCAAAAGTCTTTGTCCACTCCTTCTAATAGTATTCGCTTATCATGAAACATGCTGAAAGGTACGTCTGTCTGCATAGGTCTTCTGACCATTAAAAGACTATCAACAACAAGATTGGTTTGACATAATATTCTGGTAAAATGAAACTGATATAATTTGTAGCTACTGCAGACCATGTGAAATCAAGCACACTCCACTTGTGCATTAAATGATGTCACAGCCAATTTCACTATCAACAGCGTCATTCATTGGACCTTCCAACACAAACTGTAACAAAATAGTACGTCTGTTTAAATACCGCCCCTCTGTTATCATAAATCTATCTCTAATAGTAAACTTCTGTCCGAGCCGAAAATTGTTTAGTCTGAAAAGTTCGATTTCTCTCTGTTTACAATTTTCAAAATCATGGTGCTTCAAGTTTCCAGTAGTTTTGTACGATGGGTGTAAAGCAGTTACTTTTTATCTTTCGAGCATGCGCGTGGAATAGAGGTATGTTGATATTGTCAACTTCTGCACATTTTGTTTGATAACTGTAGTTTTCAATCTTCCCTTTAACAAATGTTTTTACTTCGTTTGTGTAATATTTAGGGATTTCTATGTGTTCAGAACAACGTTTTGAACATTGTCAAAAGTCAGCTGTCAGATATTTATCAGGAATATCAACAGTAATGGTATCAACAGAGAAGGTACCAGTTATGTTTGTGTTTCTTTTTATTGTAATATAATGTATTCCTGGATCTTCTTCTTCTTCTTCCAGGAAAGGAGCCGGGTTCTATTAGAACGTAGGTGGCTCCGCGATGCTGATCAAGGTGGATCTGTAAATGAATTGACATGCAGAAAGATTTGTACATTCCTCGCTCATATTTAAAAATTGCCGCTGTAGTCATTTTTCGGTTGTCAATGGTGATATCAAGATGGATCAATTTAATATCACTATAACCACAAATCTGGTTCAGTGTAACGTTTGTAGGATGATGTAAGCAAAATTGAAATTTGAAAACCGGATAACCTACTGACACGGTTGATTGACCTGATCAAAATATTGCACCGTAGTTTTATTTATATTTTTCTGAAGAGTGACGTAATGTTCTACGTCAAGTTTATAAACACCTGCCAGAATATTATAATGTTGTATAAATAGAATAGAAGCACTGTATAACCAGGTATGTTGATTGAATTTCATCAGTGACATGATCGAACCTGAAAAGACATAAAAACGTAATACAAAAATGTATTTGAATATTTATTTCCCTAAAATTTGTGTAATTTATTCGTTTTGCAATATCTTTTCCAGACTTTAAATCCATTGTGTGTAATTCGAGATACGCCCGTGTCTAGGTGTACTTGATACAGTGGTAATTTGTCAGAGATTGTGTGTAATTCGAGATACGCCCGTGTCTAGGTGTACTTGATAGAGTGGTAATTTGTCAGAGGTTTACTCGGTTGTTTTCCTTGGTTTCTTTCACCAATAAAACTGATCGCTGCGATATAAATGAAATATTGTTGATCCAACCAAGTACCACTGTGAACGTAAATTTGTCTTTAGGGTTGATTATTATAAACAACTCCATAATATTTTTCTTAGAGAAATAAATATGTCATTCTGTGTTTTCCATCAGGTAGAACTATTGAAGTATTTTTCTGTTGGAATAAATATAATGTAATATTTGTTCCGATCGGAACAAACGCAATGACAGAAATTCTATAACATCACATCCTAAGCTTTTTGTGGGTGAACTACTGATTGGTGTATAGGTGACAGGTGAGATGTAACAGCAAATTCTGAATAAAAATTTCTACTTGAATCATAACCATTTAATGCATGAAGAAAACAAAGTGCATCAGACCCCAGTGAGATGTATCAGCCAGCATTAACGAAAGTGTTGAGACTAGAAATGTTAGCAAAATATGTTTAAAGACCTGGAAAAACTTTTTCATATTTCTTTCTCGATTCGATGACCCTTTAACCCGGTGGTGGGAGGGGCAGAAGATCAAAATATGAATATATGCCATTGATTATACTCAGTATTAACATAGTCACAAACTAATCATCCTCATTCATTACTTATCACCGGATGTGCAACAACACGAAACCACTGGTGGAGCAGGAACTGCTTACCCTACAGAAGCCCAGGAGTTCACATCAACAACACGACACCACTGATGAAGCAGGAACTGCTTACCCTACAGAAGCCCAGGAGTTCACATCAACAACACGATACCACTGGTGGAGCAGGAACTGCTTAACTTACAGAAGCCCAGGAGTTCACATCAACAACACGACACCACTGGTGGAGCAGGAACTGCTTACCCTACAGAAGCCCAGGAGTTCACATCAACAACACGACACCACTGGTGGAACAGGAACTGCTTACCTTACAGAAGCCCAGAAGTTCACATCCACTTTTTAGTGGGGTTCGTGTTGTTAATCTTAAATTATCTGTGTAGTGGTTTTAGATCGTTGTTTGTCCTTTTGTTCTTTCTGTGTTGGTCATTGTCTCTCCTTCAATTTACGGCTTCTGATTACCATTTGGGATCTTCAAACTCTTCTCCGTCCTTTCTGTTTCGGTCATTGCATTGTCTGTCCTTCTTTGATTTACGGCTTCTGATTATCCCTTTGGTATATTCAAACTCTTCTCCGTCCTTTCTGTTTCGGCCATTGCATGGTCTGTCCTGCAATTTACGGCTTCTGATTACCGCTTTAGTATCTTCAACCTCTTCGTCGTCCTTTCTGTGGTGGTCATTGCATGGTCTGTCCTTCAATTTACGTCTTCTGATTACCCCTTTTGTATCTTAAAACTCTTCTCCGTCCTTTCTGTTTCAGCCATTGCATGGTCTGTCCTTCTTTCAATGTACGGCTTCAGATTTGTCCTTTGTTATCTTCAAGCTCTTCTCTGTTCTTTCTTTCATTGCATTGTCTGTCCTTTACCCCTTTCGTATCTTCAAGCTCTTCTCCGTTCTTTCTTCCATTGTATTGTCTGTCCTTTACCATTTTAGTATCTTCAAGCTCTTCTCCGTTCTTTCTGCCATTGCATTGTCTGTCCTTTACCCTTTAGTATCTTCAAGCTCTTCTCCGTTCTTTCTGCCATTGCATTGTCTGTCCGTTACCCCTTTAGTATCTTCAAGCTATTCTCCGTTCTTTCTGCCATTGTATTGTCTGTCCTTTACCCCTTTAGTATCTTCAAGCTCTTCTCCGTTCTTTCTGCCATTG
>MJUT01001637.1:61860-81035 GCA_002080005.1 Gigantidas platifrons | reverse complement strand
TAAAAAAAGGAAATAAAGAAATAAGGGCACTAGGTGTAACGTAGTTACAAGGATTGTGTTAGAGTATCGTTATATTTTCATTAAGAGTGTTGTTGGCGTGAAAACAAAACCCAACGTTAATGGATTCACATATACATGTGGGCCATCTGTTCATGACCTCCTGGATTGATGACCATTTCCCTGATGAGATGTTTACCTGTGGAACCGGGTTGCTGTGATGATATTCATTAACAATAATTTATAATTATTTATTTATAAACATTCTTACTGTAATATTCACATCGCGAGTAAAGAAGTTAATGATAAACGTTATGCATATTCTTATTTGGTAAACTAATATAATTACAGACTGTGTTTCTACCTTGGACATACGGTCACGAGCCATGTGGACTTTAGAGAATTTGCATAAACATTTTCTTTATAACTTGATGTTCTTGCTTTTCAGATTTACTCTCGCACTATACGATTGCATATCATAAGTTACAATAAAAGTTATATTCTTCATTCTCTTTAATTACTCATTACGTCACATATGTTAGTTGAAACGTTTCCTGTTTATTATAAAGTTTTGCACATTTAAAAATATGAATATTTGACCACTACATTCCTCTTAGAGAGCACAACAAATTTCTGTAACATCTTGGTTTCCATAACCTACATATTACGATGCGCAAACTTAAGTTTCGCGTTTAGGTCCATATCTCAGTACCTCAGTGTGGTATGTCAGTAATATTTGACCATTACATTCCTCTAAGAAAGTTCAACAGCTTTCTGTTGTATTTGGGTCACCATGATCTACATTTTACGCTTGATATCTTTGGTAAAGTTTTGGGGATGGACGGGAAATCTGTATCTTAAGATTTTGCCTAACACTACTGTGGTATGTATATATATTGTGGTGTATATTATGGGGTATATATATTTAGTGGGTTGTATATAAATTGAGGTGTATATATGGAAAGTTTAGAGCAGGCTCGAGGCTGAACTGTGTTTACCAAAAAGGGGGATTTTGGTAAGCTTTCCATCACCAAAATATCAAGATTTAGCAAACAAAACTTCAGCCTGAGAATAGTCTCAGCTTCAGCCAATCCCAGCGGCTCCTTTCATGGATATATCTGAAATACTATTAACTTATGCCCAACTTAAACATATGGAAATCACAATTTCAAAAAAAAAATAGACCCTGTAACAAAGCAGTCTTCTGATGTGTGAATGACTGGTCACTTACAGGCAGTGTCACTGATTCTCCAAAGATTTATTTCGAACTTTGAGGAGTGTGATCACATTTCAAACCAATGAGATTGTGGCATATAAAACGAAATCATATAGAAATTACAATCAATTACTCTGGCCTCTACATATATTTAGCCCCCCCCCCCAATTAAATTTAGCAGATCACAACGAAAGAAAAGTAGCCTAAACATGACCAAAAGAGGGGATAATTTTCATTGAATAAAAGAATTAATGTTTATGCGCACACATGGTTTATCAAGTGCCCAAAGTAAGACATATGCAGAATTATCAGAATATCGTAGAAAATCACGGTCAGTCTCGGGTACAATAAATTGATGAAACATCCTTTCAACATCACACATAATGACCACAGGGTGCCTTCTGAACCTGTACAAAACACCAGTGAGCCCATTTGTGAGATCAGGTCCTGTCAGCAGATATTGGTTTAGGGGAGAGTTATGGTATTTGGCAGAGCAGTCAAAAACTACTCGAAGTTTGTTTGGCTTTTTTGAATGGCATACACCATGATGGGAATATACCACAGATTTCCATCAACAGCTTCCGCTTCTGCTATTTCAGCATCTCCCCGATCTATTATTTCTTTCATGAATTGCTTATAATGATCATATTACCTCTGGTCATTCTTAAGTTTGCGTTTGAAGTGGTTCAGACGTATCAAGGCAAGTGGTCGGCTGTTAGGCATCGTGGGTCGTTCTTTGAAAGGTAGTGGCATTTCTAGGTGCCCATCATCACGCTAGAAGATTTTGTTGTCCATGATGGATAAGAAATTTATATCCTCTTGCGATACCTTCGTATTTTGACCTTCATCTTGAGCAAAGTCTGTTTCAAGCACATTTATCAAGTCTTTAGGTGAGAAAGGAGGCAATTCCTTCACGGATGAGCGATGATTACACACGCTCATTAGAGTTGAATCATCTGATACTGTATTAGAATAACCAACAATACTCCATCCCAGTTGAGTCTGCACTGCGTGCGGCTCATTATCTTGTCCTATCAATAACTTTCTAGGCGCTAGTGCCTGCGGACAATTATAGCCGATGTGTAATCCAACCTTACATGATTGAAGAGGTGGCAAGTCATTAGTAATCTGCTGAAGATGTGACCAGTCCTTAACAGTGCCTTTCTCTGGAATATGAGAGTGGAAAACACTGACATTTACATCGATCTACCAAATTGTGATGACGACCATAGACTTGTATCAACAAAGGCTGAACATACATGTAACCCTGCCAAAGAGGTTTATGTGAGAGTAAGAAAAACTGAGTAGATTCATTAATGAGCTACTAATAATTATGTTAATGGAAACTCTTTGAGGTATATCTGCTGTTTGATGTTATATTGAATGGTTGAGAGATGTGGGATATATATTTGTATTGTGATTGGCTGAGATAGATTTGATTCAGTTTTTGTGTTTGTTTGTGTTATAACTGAGTTGATTCATTAATGAGCTACTAGCTATCGTGTTAATGGAAACTCTGTGATGCATATCTGATGAGGTACTGAACAGTTGAGAAATGTGGGGTATTTATTGATCGCATATGAAAATTCCAAACATATAGGAAACAAAAGAGAAATAGAACATGACAACACAATAACCAAAGCACTAGCAATGTGAACTCCCAGAACAAACCTGGAGTGACATCAGGTGCTCCGGAAGGGAAGCATGTCCTGCTCATATCTGCTGTTTGATGTTGTACTGAACAGTGATGATTCTTGAGAAATGTGGGGAGACTGTGAGTACATGTTGTAACATATGATTCAATTACTGTATTTCTTGGTGTTATAACTGAGTTCATTCATTAATGTGCTACTATTAGTCATGTTAATGGAAACTCTGTGATGTATATCTGCTGTTTGGTGTTGTACTGAACAGCTAAGGAATGTGAGGTATATATATTTGTATTGTGATTGACTGAGATAGTACAAGTGATAACATGTGTTCAGTGAGTGTATTTGTTGGTGTTGCAACTGGGTTGAGTCCTTAATGAGCCATTATTTATCATTTAAGTGGAAAATCTGTGATGTATAACTGCTGTTAGATGTGGTACTGAACAGTCAAGCAATGTGGGGTATATATTTGTATTGTGATTGGGTGAGATAGTACATGTAGTAACATTTGATTCAGCTATTGTATTTGTTGGTGTGAAAACAGTTGCTTCATTAATGAGTAATTATCTTAATGGAAACTATGTGATGTATATCTGCTGTTTGATGTTGTACTGAACAGTGATGATGCTTGAGAAATGTGGGGTATATATTTGTATTGTGATTGGCTGATATAGTGAGATAATTTGATTTTTGAAGTCGGTTTGTATGTGGTATTAATACCCCACATTTCTCAAGCATCATCACTGTTAAAATTTCCGGTCGTCATTTTGAAAAATCCATATTACATACCATGTAATACGGCACACATTATTACACCCCCTCCATGTAATACGGATCAGGTTATTACATCCCCAGAGATATGACTTGTTGCATTTCGAATTAATGACATATTCAAAAGTCAACATATCTTGAGTAAATATATGATAATAAAAAATATCAACTTTGTAAGAGTGTGATATGGTGGTTTGCCTCCCTTCGAAAGTGTATGCCAGTCTCGGGCAGGTCCTCGGATGACATAATCTTTCTCGGGGAGACAATCCGTCATATCACACTCTTACAAGGTTGGTAATTGTATAATGTCATGTGGACAAATTAAAAACCCGCTTAAAAAACATTCACAAAGCTTTCAGTCATAGAAACGATTGCTCAAAATTTATTGTATTAGGCTACAATTCCACATATTTTTCAAACAAAATTCAAAAAGGTAAAACATGCTACTCCGAGGAACAAGTGATCAGTATGCTGGAGTTCCTCATCGATAACATATTTGTCTCCTTTGGAGGGACACTGTTTCAGCAGGTCGTCGGCATACCAATGGGTACGAATTGCGCCCCTCTTCTAGCCGATTTATTTTTATATCCATACGAGTCGGAGTTTCTTCAAAATCTTGTAAAAGATAAGAAGATTCATGAAGCTATCGAGAGCCTTTGATTTCACATAGAGGTATATTGATGACGTTTTATCTATCAATAATTCTAGATTTGCAGAATTTCTTCCATTGATATATCCTCTTCAGCTGGAAGTTAAAGAGACCACAGATACAGCTTCGTCCGCATCATTTTTGGACTTCTACCTCGAATTTGACGACAGTGGTCAACTCAGTACTAAAATGTATGATAAACGGGACGACTTCAATTTTAAAATTATAAATTGTCCAAATACAAATGTATGTGCAGCAATATACCAGCTTCTCCAGCATATGGTGTTTACATCTCGCAATTTATTCGCTATGCAAGGGCCGGTAGCAATTATTCTGATTTCTTGAAGCGTCATCTCTATCTGAGAAATAGACTACTGGACCAAGGCTATAAAAAGATTCGCCTTATTCGATATCTTAAAAAAGTTTATATTCCAATACTAAGATCTTGTCGAAATATATTCTCTCTGCAGAGACGATAATAAACGATGGATTTTCATCAAGTGAAAATATATAAAGATCAGTATTAAATAATTGTGGTTTAGACATGACGTCATTCAACATCTTATTTGAAATCAAATTGTGTAAGAAGATGACCGTTTAGTTAAAACATTCTGCAGAGACGATAATAAACGATGGATTTTCATAAAGTACTGCGTTGACTACTATTATACCTATTTTGTCCCAGTATTGTTAAAAATGATGTTATAGTGACAACCGGAACCTTTTAACCATAATGGAAGCGGGAGGTTTGGCGCCGTAAAATTTGATTCAACCCACCATTTCTTTGGAAATACCTGTACCCAGTCAGGGCCATTGCGATTTCCCCAGTTTTCCGGTTGTTGACTGATTTTGTCTGTTTGTTGATTTATGAGTTTTGCCTTTCCATTTGGAAGATTGCTCGGTGTTCGGTAATTTTGTTATTACCCTTATTTACTACAACCATGCCCAGTGTCACTGCTGGTGGAATGTTTTCTCCTCAGGTCATTGCAACTTGGTAGCTTTACTTAAGCATGTATGAATAACGAAATTAAGGACAACATACCGGCTAGGACATCACCCGGGTTACCAAGGTCCTCATTTGCTACTACACGGAACAGGGTAGCAAATGATACGTTCCACGGAAAACCCTACGGGATACCCTCGATTTGTCTTACGTTCAGCCAGAGGATAATTATTATTTCAAAACTTCAGATTAGTATCAAATTTTAAAATCTTGTTCAATTAACATTTCGGACTGTCTTAAATCACCAGATACTCGTGACTCTTCTCCATGCATTACTACTTGCAAACGAAAAAATGGCAAAAATAATACTTGTAAAACATGCGACATGCTAATAACTTCTCCTGAATTTACAAGTAATTTAACTGGAAAAAATTACTACACCAAATCGTTTGACCCTCTGGACTGTTCTACTGAAAATGTCATTTACGACATAGAATGTACACTCTGTGGACTTTTGTATGTTGGTGAAACTCGTCAAACATTGCGAAGTAGAATGAACAAATACCGATATGATGCAAAAGATCCCCAATACAGGATTTTGTATAATCATTGCAATCAAAGGATTAAGGAGTTAGGTATTGCAATGCCTTACGGCTGCAATGATAACATCAAAGGAGTGGGAAATTTGTCAAGTCCTAGATGCAGCGAAATCAACGTGATGAGTCTTTATAATACTAACCCAAAAGCTAAACGTAGCCATGGTCATAAAAGAATTCAACATCCTAATGTTAAAAAGTCCTCTAAACCAAGACGGTTACAAGATACTTTTAATTATTTACTTTCTAATATTCAAAAACCTGTGAATTCATCACATTCGTACATTCTTATTTTCACTACTTGTAAACTACCTCAAAGATCTTAGGGATTTTGGACTTGACAAAGGAGGCTTAGATCCTTTTTCTCCTAAGTACACATTGTCTAGTATTATATGTGACGTAGCGTCTTTTCGTCTTTTCAAACCAGTTCGATTTGAACCTCTTCATAACAACAGAAAATTCCTCGATCTTCCGTTCGCTAACAAAGGAATCGATGCTATTAACATCAGGAACATTCTTAATAGAAAAGAGGTCGCAAAAGAGATTCCACCATATTTCAAAAATCAATCTGTTCCCATTGTATTGTCTCCTATAGCTACACTAACAACATTGGCCGTAAAATGTTCAACTGCAAGGACGCATTGCAAGATATTAACATAGAAGAGTACCTCAATAACCCTCTGACCTGTGACTGCTCCCAATATCCGTTTCAATACAACCCATCTGGACATGTAATCACTGGTGATCTGAATATCATTCAACATGAGAGTCTCCGATAGGTGATTTCTCATGGTCCTAAATTGAGAGTCTCGAAAGGTGATTTCTCATGGTCCTAAATTCAGAGAACCTCAACACATCAATGGGAAACATAATTTCAAGATAATTATGGATGCTGTTGAAGATTATGCCAGAAGGTGGATAAAGAGAGAAGTAAACCAAGATCCTGAGTTAGAGTCCTTGTCAGACTGGGTTAGAACAATCAGATCTCTAGTACAGGGTCTGATTCGCAAACTCAAAAATTATGTTAATAGTCGACCTAAGTCTCTATTTTAAGACCAAGAAGCTATTAAGTGTCTTTCCTCTATTCATAACAAATATGTTATCGTTCCTGTGGACAAGGCCTCCAACTACATCGTGTTTGTATGTAAATCATATTACTATGAATGCCTAATCAAGGAATTAGGCATAGATAACAACAGCTCTGGTAATAACACATACAAACCAACTTCGTTCGACAAAGATGAAATCCTAGCTAACCACAGATCCTTCTTGACATCTTTAAACATCCCATCTGGTAAATTGTCTGAGGATTTACCCTATTTGTATTGGATACCTAAACTCCATAAGACACTATACAAACAAAGAAAGGTACATAGTGGAGTCATCAACTTGTTCGACGAAAGAATTGTCTATTCGCCTGACAAAGATTCTGTCTGCAGTAAAAGAGGGACAACAGAAATAGTGTGAAACTTTTTACTCGCGTAGTGGCATAAATCACATGTGAATTTTGAAAAACTCTAAAGATCTGTTGGATAACCTTCAATCAAGATCTTTCTCTCAGGTATCCTCCATCAAAACGTTTGATTTTTCAACTCTGTATACCACCCTACCACATGACAAATTAAAAACTCGCTTAAAAGAAACCCTTGACAAAACTTTCAGTCATAGAAACGATGGCTCAAAATTTGTTGTATTAGGCTACAATTCTACATATTTTTCAAACAAAATTCAAAGAGGTAAAACATGCTACTGCGAGGAACAAGTGGTCAGTATGCTGGAGTTCATCATCGATAACATATTTGTTTTCTTTGGAGGGGCACAGTTTCAGAAGGTCGTCGGCATACCAATGGGTACGAATTGTGCCCTTCTTCTAGCCGATTTATTTTTATACTCATATGAGTCAGAGTTTCTTCAAAATCTTGTAAAAGATAAGAAGATCCATTAAACTAGAGCCTTTAATTTCACATACAGGTATATTGTTGACGTTTTATCTATCAATAATTCTAGATTTGCAGAATTTTTCTTCCATTGACATATCCTCCAGAGCTGGAAATTAAAGAGACCACAGATACAGCTTCGTCCGCATCATTTTGGACTTGAATTTGACGACAGTGGTCAACTCAGTACTAAAATTTATGATAAACGGGATGACTTCAATGTTAAAATCATAAATTTTTTCCAAATATGTGCAGCAATTTACCCGCTTCTCCTGCATATGGTGTTTACATCTCGCAATTGATTCGTTATGCAAGTGCCAGTTGCAATTATTCTGATTTCTTGAAACGTCATCTTTATCTGAGAAACAGACTACTGGACCAGGGCTATAAAAAGATTCGCCTTATTCAATCTCTTAGAAAGTTAATATTCCGATACCAAGATCTTGTCGAAATATATTCTGTCTCTGCAGAGACGATAATACACAATGGATTTTCATCAAGTGAAAATGTATAATGATCAGGATTATGTAATTGTGGTTTAGACATGACGTCATTCAACATCTTATTTGAAATCAAATTGTGTAAGAAGATGACCGTTTAGTAAACAACATTCTGCAGAGACAATAATAAACGATGGCTTTTTCAAAAAGTACTGCGTTGACTATACTATTATACCTATTTTGTCCCAGTATTGTTAAAAATGATGTTATAGTGACAACCGGAACCTTTTAACCATAATGGAATCAGGAGATTTGGCACCGTAAAATCTGATTCAACCCACAAAATCTTTGAATATACCTGTACCAAGTCAGGGCCATTACGGTTTTCCCAGTTTTCCGGTTGTTGACTGATTTTGTCTGTTTGTTGATTTATGAGTTGTGCCTTTCACTTTGGAAGATTGCTCGGTAATCTTGTTATTACCCTTATAGATTTGATTCAGATTTTGTGTTTATTTGTGTTATAACTGAGTTGATTAATTAATGAGCTACTAGCTATCGTGTTAATGAAAACTCTGTGATGTATATCTGCTGTTTGATGTGGTACTGAACAGTTGAGAAATGTGGGGTATATATTTGTATTCTGATTGGATGAGATTGTACATGTGGCAACATTTGATTGAATTTTTTATTTGTTGCTGTTATTACTGAGTTGGTTCATTTATAATCATGTTAATGGAAACCCTGTTATGTACACGTACAGGTATATCTGCTGTTTGATGTTGCATGGAACAGTTGAAAAATGTGGAGATTAAACATTGTGTATTTGCATTGTGAATTGCTTAGATAGTACATGTTGTAACATATGATTCAATTGCTGTATTTCTTGGTGTTATAACTGAGTTAATTCATTAATGTGCTACTATTAGTCATGTTAATGGAAACTCTGTGATGTATATCTGCTGTTTGATGTTGTACTGAACAGTGATGATGCTTGAGAAATGTGGGGTATATATTTGTATTGTGAATGACTATTCAATACGTGTGGTAAAATTTGATTCATTTTTTTTGGTCTTATAACTGAGTTGATCCATTAGTAATCATGTTAATGGAAACTCTGTGCTGTTTGATATTGTACTGAACAGTGATGATGCTTGAAGAAATGTAGGGTATATATTTGTATTACTCGGAACCTCTCAGATGTTATCCTGCATGTCACTAAAAATCGTGAGTGTGTACGAATGCACACGATCAACGGGAGACAACTCAAATTAAACAGTATAAATTTCGATGTCAGCCCGAACAATTAATTTTAGTCTCCTTAAAAAATGTACAGTGTTCTAGAAGGTAGAACTGAAATAATTGTGGGGCAGAATTCTAATCAAGATTCCATTTTGATTTTCTTCTCATCTCAAATGATCCCAGAAACTTGGAAATACACCTCGAATCTGTATATGCAGTCTTCTTCTATACTATTATGTAGTCTTCTTCTATACTATTATGATTTATTTTATTTCCTTTGTTTTCTTGAATTGTATATTAGTTTTCTTTTTTATGATCAAACTTGGTGTACATATTTTCATTATAACCTATTATCAATTGTTTAAAGAATGTAAATGTATTTGACAATGGATAATGATGTGACTGCTTACAGAATGGCAATAGGTTTATTTTTATTGCAGATCTTGTCTTGTCAGTAAAAAATGTCTTTTCAAATCCCTTAGATTTCTACCACATTATTTTTTGCTTTTAATTGTACCCCTTCAAAAAACAATTCAAACCATCTATGTTGAAAGTTATTTTGAGAGATCCATTCGAACAAACCCTATCGTTAACTTTTTTCTACTACAACTCCTTTTATTAAGTAATGATGTAGTAGAAAACCCCGGACCAGACAACAAAGTAAGTGATTTAACGGTGTTTCACTGGAATGCTAGAAGGTTAAGAAATAACATTGAATACTTAGAAACAATATGTCTAGGTTCCTCCATAGTTTTTATAACAGAAAGTCATTTAGATGATAAGGTAAGTACAAAAGATATTCTTATACCGGGTTATTTAGAACCATTCAGAAATGATAGGAACTGTTTTGGTGGCGGAGTCTTAATATGTATATTGCAGATTATCTCCATGCATCTCGACTATATGATTTAGAATTTAATAATGGATAATTAATATGGATTGCAGTTAGCTTTCCTAGATATAAAATTCTAGTATGTGTGGAATACAGGTCTGACACCTAGTGTTACAAATCCCTTCTGGGACAATTTTCATTATTCTGTCGAAAAATCTATCGAGTCATCTTCTCGCGTGTTGATCACTGGCGACTTGAATGTTGATCTCTTAATTGAGACCAACCATCGATTAAATGAAATTATGTATAATTCTAACCTTAGAAATTGTATTAATGAACCAACAAGGTTTGGTGCATTACTAGATCATATTATTTATTCAGTTGAATGTGAAATATCGTTCTCAGATGTTATCAAATTGATAGAAATATAAGTGATCATGATGCCACTTCTGCTTCATTACGAATTGCGTATAATTTATCAACCAGACGTATGGTTGTGTAAACATGCAGATTTTATAAATCTTAATTCCGAAATTCGTCTGTTCGACTGGGAGGTTTATTCACTTTAAATAAATTTATTGAATTTGCAAAAATATATATTCCCGTTAAAACCATAACTATACGACCAAACTATAAACCTTTGTTTAATTCATCTGTAAGAAGCGCAATGCGTATTAGAGATCGACTCCATAAACAGGTAAAACAAAATAGTTCCCCTTTCCTTCTATGTAAGTATAAGACCTAACGTAACACAGTTAACAATATAACAAGGGCAACACAAAGCGTGGTGTATCCCCTCGCCTACAAATTTGACCCGGTGACCTTGACCTTTGAACCATGACCTTGAAAATCAATAGGTTTCCAGATTCTCTTAAGGACTAAGTATGTACCAAGTTTGGTCAATTTCCATTGAAGGATGTTGATTATAGAGTGTTCACAAGGATGTTACGGAAGGATGGGCGGACGGGCGGACGGTAGCGTTACTATATACCTTCGCAACTTCGTTGGCGAGGGGATAATAAAGTATGCAAGAGAGCAAATTTTCGTCAATGCTAATGCTCTGTTAGATAAAAATGGTAAGTCGAATCCAAAATCATACTGGAAATTGGTAAAAAAAAAACAAAAGGGTAAATGTAACCATTCTCCAAACATCCCTCGATTGCAAAAATAGAACTCTGGTGAGTACGTAATAAATAATGAGGATAAAGCCAATATCTTAAATAACTTTTTCTCCTCCATAACTGAAATAGAAAATTCTAATGTTCCTATCTCCGATTTCCATGATCGCACAGGTAATAGAATAGACACTCTACATATAACTTCCGATGAAGTTAAGGACACACTTGATTATCCCCTGCTTGATAAAAATGTCGGCTTTTGGTTGGTCGATGACCCGTTGGTACAAAACCCATGCTACCGGCTGGTAGTTACGTAACGTCACCGGGGGTCTTTACATTGCTTATCGGTAATTTGTGTAGTTTTCCTTTAAAGGGTGTCGATTGATAAAGCTTATCTCAACGTACTGGACGTGATATCAAAATTATTAGGTCAGTCCACAATTAGGCATGCGTCAACTACCGCGCATGAATATACTGGTTTTAAAAAAACAAGATTGGTTGCGTCATCAAAATCAATAATACGGGAAAAGGACAATGTCATTTTCGTTACTATCGTAAACAAAACATTTAACGCTTGGCCATTATTTCAATAATCAACATCCCTCAAAACCAAAATGATAGAAAACCAAGAAATAACTACTTTGTAAAGATTGAACATCCTTAGGCTTATACGATACATATTGTTTTGTTTGTTTGTTTGTTATATAAAACACTGCAATATATAATGATGATTTAAAACTGAAATCAATCCAATTACAGAAAAGAGCTAAAATTTAATACAAAATAGCACTGATCAGTAACAGGGAGACTCAACTAAAACTTCTGTATTCTGGATATGCAAATATATACATTTGTTGTACATAATATCTCATAACCCCCACCACCAAAATCATATCGTCGATACATTTAAATTCGTCTATATATATTTATACATGCATATCTGCCATTCTTAGTAAAAAGAAAGACTTTGTGTCGGTGTCTGTAATTAACTTTCTAAAATTAATATTGATAACATAAAATCTAAATGCCTTCCGAATGGGATTATTATGGATGTTTATTGATTTGACCTACATTCAGAATATTTCAGTGAAACGTATTCGATACGGTTTTAGCACAAGTTTTTATGACAAAAATTACTTACCGGTAGCATATTCGAACATTATAATTTCCAAAACACACTTAAATCCAACAAAACCATCATAATGTATAACACACGTCAAATAGTTAAAAACACATCTTGCCGCCTCGTTAACTAGTTTTTGAATGAACCTCGCGCGCCAAAACCGAATCACATTTAAAAAACAAGATCCACCCGCAAAAAATAATCCCATCAAAATATCGTTTTAAAGAATTCATTTGATTATTTTTTTGAAAGTAAATTATAAATTACCGATAAACAGAATATTAGGCATTTTGTTTTTGGGACTGACTTTATCACGGGGTATATCAGGCTCGCCGTTCCGGCTCACCTGATATACCCCGTGATAAAGTCAGTCCCAAAAACAAAATGCCTAATATTCTGTAATATGATGTAAACATGCATGGTGTAAAACGCAAACTATCTCAAAGCCTTTTGCATTCAACATGAAGAACAGAGGACGTATTTCTTGAGAAAAAAAAATCAAGCGTCTCAATAAATGCAGAAAAAACAAACAATGCACCAAATTATGTTGAGAGATTTAAAGTTCCCACCGTATTCATGGTCATGTTTAACATGTAGTGTAACATTTTATTGATTCGCGCTACATGAAACTTTGATTTTGTTGTCATTTGGTGTCTTTATAAAGGACGAAAATTGAAACACCTTTTCTCACGGCCACTTATCTCCCTAGCCAAATATGTTGCTACGTAAAATTCGTCAGAGCGGCCTCCCGTTGTTCATTTTAGATTTACGGAGTAAGATTGATTGATACAGAGAATGTAAAAAAAAATAATTTAAGAATCTTGCGATGTGTTTCCGTTCTCCAAACATTTCTGTGCATAGATGTATTTTTATCACCTCGCCAACGAAGTTGCGAAGGGATATTGTAACGCTACTGTCCGTCCGTCGTTCCGTCCGTCCGTCCGTAACATTTTCTTGTGAACACTGTAGAATTAATATCTTTCATCTAATAATGGGCTTTCATCTGATAAACATTGGTCAAAATTGGTGCAGCCATTGCTGAGAAATGGGCCAATAACATGGCCGCAATTTCAAAGAGGAAAGACCAATAAGATATATTTTTAACTAATAGGGCCATTTTCAAAGCATGCATCTCAAGCGAAAAATTGAGCTTTTCCAAGATATATGAACCATGGACGGCGTACCAGCACATAAAGGGGGGAGCACAAAAATCGGGAAAAATGTATGGAAGCAAAATAAAACATCATTGAGAGTATATAGAAAGGCCACGGAACTTGGCGACAAATACTCTTATTTTGTCTCCAGACATCTTTTTGCGTAGGGACAATGATATGAACCATTAAGTATTGCTAAACAGGACAAAAATTATTATCTTGTAAGTGCAAAAGTGATAAAGATTTTAACTTCATTTTAAATTTTTATTCAAATATTCAAAAAGTCCAATATTCAATGGGGTTCATACCAAAGCGTACATGTCCTTTTTACCAACAGTGAGAATATTTTTCGCCAAGTTCCGTGGCCTTTCTATTTGCTCTCAATGATATCTTAAAATTCTAAATTTAAAACAATTTTTTTTAATTTTAGTTTTTTTCACTTTTTTATGAAATTTTCAAATTTCTAACAATTTAAAATTTTTGTTAAAAAATGAAAATATTAGAATTTGAAAACTTAAAAAAACTGAAAGTATTAAAATTTGAAATTTTTTTGAAATTTTGAATTGTTAAGTGTTACATGGACCTTTGCAGATGAGACCTTTTTAGTTTAAATGTGACTACGGAAAACAGATAAACGTGATGACACTTTATTCATAATATTTTTAACATGTTCATTCCAATTTCCATCTTCACTTATAGTTAATCCTAAACTAATGCTTGTGGCTTTCAACTTCTTTAATAATTACATTGTCCATGTAGACAGGGGGATGGTGGGGTTTATGATATTTTTTAGAGATCGTCATAACTTCTGTTTTGTCAGGGTTGAATTTTATTAACCATTTTTGGGACCACTGGTGAATACTTTCGATATCTTTATTAAGCTGGTCGGCAGCTTCATATTCATTATCAACAAGACAACAACCAAGTATAATGAAGTGTCATCTGCAAACAATTTATTATTACAAGATATATTATTAACAATATCATTAATGTAAATGAGAAAAAGCATAGTTCCAAGTATTGAGCCCTGGGGTACCCCGGCATTTATAGATTTGTGTCCGAAGTTTCACCGTTTATAACCACTTGTTGACGTCTATTAGATAAATAACTTTCAAACCATTTAAGAACTGTATAATCTATACCAATGCTTTTTAATTTGTACAATAGACCCTTGTGCCAACCGCGGTCAAAAGCTTTACTTATGTCACAGAATATTATTCTAATTTCTTTTCCATCATCAATTGTTTTTCCGAAATCATTTGAAATACTAATAAGTTGATTTACGGTAGAATCCACAGGCACTTGTTTCATTAAAAAAAATATATGTCCCCTTCTCTTCCTTACTTCAAGGTAAACATCTGTCCTTTTCCCCTTCCCCACTTCGCCTCAATATTTTTCGCTTATTTGTGATCCTTTCGCCGACCCAATTATATCGTTACACTCCCGAGATATTTCCGGTTTGCGCTGGATTTTTCATATGAATTCGGAATTCTCTAGACCGTCCATGTGTAACAATGCCACCATGATCATCTCCTCTCAAATGTAAAGTAAGCCTTTAAAATACAGATCATTGTTCCAATGCAGATTATAAAAATATGTTCAACTCCAAATTATTGACATTTTATTTTTAAAGCACCTTTTTATTTTCTAAATCAATTTAAACCGGACCGGAAGTGGCTGTATCCGTTTCAATGACTTAAAAATAAAACAAGCTACCTTCGCTAAATATTCTTGTCCAATTCGTCTGAGGGGGGCCCGGTAGGTATATTTAAATGTGGCAGTCGAAAAGAGAAAATGTCGGGAGTGTAACGATATAATTGGGTCAGCGAAAGGATCACAAATAAGTGAAAAATATTGAGGCGAAGTGGGGAAGGGGAAAAGGACGGATGTTTACCTTGAAGTAAGGAAGAGGAGGGGGGGGGCATATATTTTTTGAATGAAACAAGTGCCTGTGGTAGAATCACCAGGTCTAAATCCTGATTGAAATTGTGTTATGAGGACATTTTTAACAAGAAGTTATGAACATATTTAAAAGTACACCTTTCCATAATTTTACCAAAAGATGACAATAGAGATATAGGTCTATAATTTGATAAACAATCTTTTTCACCTTTGTTTTTAAAAACAGGTGTAATATTAGCCAATTTCCACATGTGCGCAAAATAAGATGATTGTAGTGAGTTATTATAAATAGTTTAGAAAGCGGATACTTAAGAGTAGCGGAAGCTATTTTCAAAAGTAGAGGGTGAATCAAGTCAGGGCCAGATGCTTTAGATACCGTATGTTCAAATGTAAGAGTAGATATCCTCTACGCCCTGTTGACTGATAGATATATTACATAGTTTTGGATAATCAATTACAGTACCTCTTTCAGGAGGGAGATTTTGACCAGAATCGTCAATAGAAGACTGTTTATAAAAATAATTATTAAAACAATTTGCCTTGTCAACATGATTTTCAATTATCTGTCCGTCAATAGACCTTTTTATTCTTAAAAACATGGGCGCGGCCATTATCGACTTCCGAGTGTGTCCGCCATTAGTAATATACAAAAATATTATGTTCTCGGGCTTTATTGATACGCTAATGTATGGTTTCTCTAGTACAGGTGTCACAATATACTGTTATTTCGGCTTGAAATTCAATAACACCTGCTGTGAAGTGATTTGTAAACGGAGATATAATGACAACAAATAAATTACCTTGTATGTATTTTTAATTACCGTTATTTTTCCCACACAAAATCAGTATAAATCCTACTGCATGCACTTTTTTTCTTTGTTTTTTCTTTTTGCTTTTCAAGCATAAGAAAAAAGTGGAAATCAAAAATTAATATTTTGTATGAAATTAAAAAGTAAATATATAAATTATAATATACGCTTTTTGAAATTACAAATGTATTACTATACGATTTAAAGTGAAGACTTATAAACATAGATACGAAATGCAACTATTTTGCGTTTTCGAATTTCAAGCCGTCTTCAAGTTGTGTCCTTTGCAATGTTGATCACTGTGGTTATAAAAAAAAATATGTATTGTCCTGGAAATATTTTCTAGGTGATCGGAATTAGGTTGTCTTGTAATATACAGGATGTAACCAACATACAGGAAGACCCCTACTCTGAAGCAATCTATTTTGAGATGCCATTCAATGAAAATAACAACCAGACCATATTGTTACATAATAAGAATAAAAATTAGATAAGAAATTGAAATTTATAGAAGATATTTATACACATTTATAAGAAAAAAAATATATAAATTAATTTTTAAAAAGTACAAATAAATTGGAAGATGGCTTGAAAATTGAAAACGCAAAATAGTTGCATTTTGTATCTATGTTTATAAGTCTTAAAGTGAAGTAATAATGATAAAAAGTGTGCCCAACTGATAAGAAAGAACTTAAAGGGACATTCTCTGCCAAATCGTAAATTTTTGTTACCCATAAAAACTATCAGATATGATTGATGTCTTAACAAAACGTGTTTCTGTAACTTATAAATGTTATGAAATGTACGCGCATCGGGGAAAAGGCCTGTAACTGCTCGTATTTTGAGATCGATCAAGAAATGGACGTCATCTTATTAATTATCAACATTGTTTACGGAGTTTGTCGAATCGTCATTAAATCAGTACAACAATGCACTTATTTCTTATATTTTGTTAATTTTAGTCAGTGTTAATTACATGTATGAACAACGAACCATGCAAGTTGGCAGTTAATAAGCGACAAAATACAAATAAGTAATCGATGGTAATTTTCGTTCTCAAAAGGCGGAAAGTGGTTCGGTTATCTGTTTAATGTGAAATATTTACCTCTATTTCATCATTTTAAAGCTATTTACCAATTTCCAAAACATATAATTTGCTTGGTCAAAATCGTAGCTAATGCCCCTTTAACTTTGAATGTGACATCTTAAGGTGCATTTTTCAATTCTGTTTTATAATTTTTTGTGTGTGTTAAATTGTAAAACAAATTAAAACTTTTTGTCGGTCAATTTCTTTATAGGGATCTGTAGTGAAGATAGTTTTAATACTGATTAATCGTAACTAGTGTAAACAACCGATTGTTGTACTTTCTTAATGGCGGACGATAGTAACGCCACCTAGTGTCCACGAACGATAACTAGGTAATCACCGATTTCTGAAAACGTCTATATTTAACGACGGATAAACTGAATTTGTTGAAGGAATTCCCGATAAGTTTTTGAGTAATTTTCACCAGTGTTTATTAGAAAGGGATGGTGAATCTAGTATTCCGCTTGTTTATCTAAGTGCACGTCCTTGGCTGTTCTAACGAGTCCAACACATTTATTTCTCACCTTACGATAATTTGACTAATCATTTTCATTATTTCTTCGCCTAGCTTTATTACGTAACCGTCGTCTTTTTCTAATCATCTTACGGATTGATCCATTAATCCAAGGCGGGTCGTGTTTTCGTATATACACAGTTTTATTAGGGATAGCTATCTCAGCGGCCTTAAAGATTGTATTTGTAAGATCTACGGCAGTATCCCCCATTAAACTGGTCCGATGCGAGTTGCTAAGTATTGAAGATGAGTGTTTGCAAGAAAACGATCTCAAAAGTTTAACAATGTCCATATATTATAGACACATCCTCGTTTGTGAGCAAGGGAACTTAGACTAACGGAAGGGGTAACGTGTTTATATTTGTAGTATAATAAATAAAACATATTTACCTGTAATTCTACATGTAAAGGCTACGCGCAAACGTAATACTTTCCTGCGCGCGAACGTAAAGGTTTTTGCGCGCAAACATAATGGTAATGCGCGAAAACGTAATGCACCGTTCAAAACTAAAGGTAGTCACATGTATAGTGAACTGCCATGTGGTGTTTGGGATCATTGTTGGTAGACGGCCAGTGTGGGCATGCGGAGACAATACTAGTTTCCGTTTATCTACACTGAACGAAGGGCAACAACCCAAACATCAATTGGTAATTCTATCATTTGTCGTGGCTATAACACGGGTGGTTTGTTACGTCACACGCACGGATACTTGAAAACATCGCGAACGTCGCCTCGAGGTAGGTCTATGCATTTGTACAATTTAAAAAAGGAAAACTAACAAAACCAAGTAGTTCACCGAAGGGCCCACATATCAGACTTCATTGTTAGCATACATTCATTGCGTGAAAACCCGTCAGTTTTGCAAACATTTCTGTACAGTTAAAATTCCGGGCAAGGATACCGTTCACACAAAACCCATTTAACTGTACAGAAGTGTTTGCAAAACTGACGGGTTTCCACGCAATGAATGTATAACAACAATGAAGTCTGATATGTGGGCCCTTCGGTGAACTACCTGGTTTTGTTAGTTTTCCTTTTTTAAACTTATACAACTGCATAAACCTACCTCGAGGCGATGTTCAAGTATCCGTGCGTGTGACGTAGCAAACCACCCGTGTATAATATATATTATTTATATTCATTGTATTATTATTTTTTTCTAAATTGTTATAAATTTGACAATTTTTGCGCGGAGATA
>MJUT01001637.1:0-11786 GCA_002080005.1 Gigantidas platifrons | reverse complement strand
AAAAAAAAAGTTTCATGAGGAGCCATAAAATAACAACTGAAGCGTGTTTATCTAATCCAGTTATGAATACTGATTAATCGTAACTAGTGTAAACAACCGATTGTTGTACTTTCTTAATGGCGGGAGATAGTAACGCCACCTAGTGTCCACGAACGATAACTAGGTACATTTGTAATCACCGATTTCTGAAAACGTCTATATTCGCAGTTCGAATATCACCAAATCATGTATTGGGTAGATAGATAGATAGATAGATTTATTTCGATTAAATATCAACATTACATTTATAATCACAATACAAACATTTATGACATACACATCCCAACATGTACATTTTATGAAGTATATACTTTTTGTCTATTACATAGAACATTGGCAGAGATCTAAATGGAACATACATACTATAAAATTGAGGCCTGAATACAGGTTGTGTTAAAAAAAAAAGAAGTTATTGTTGACCCATAAATAGACTATTAGTGCAGTGTCTGAAAATATAAAGTTTGTTTGAGGCTTACATACTAGGATAAAGACGAGGTAAACACCAGTTTTGTGCCGGATACACATACATTTGATATCTTAAGACACTGCATCAATATTGACATTGTGCAGAAAAATCACTCATGATAAATTAGATTAAACTCCAAAATAAACACAATAATCATTTAAATATACATTATACAAATAACCAAATACCAGCGGCACGTCTGTGTACAGTGTATATGTTTGGAATGTTATTCGGAATAGTAAATTAATTTTGAGGAATTTTATTTTTAAAAATCAATCACAGCCTTGATTGGGAAGTTTATTTTTAAATTTAATATTTGAAATATCAAAATTAATGTCGGTGCCTGCTAAAACATGCAAGTTATCGGGATGCAGGGACCCAAAAGGTCAAAAGGAACCCTTCCTCCCAGAACTATTGTTCGTTTGAACAATCGTCGCAATACACATTTGTTCATATCGAGCATATTCACGATTTCAAATAAACCATTGTGTCAGAAGAAACAAATGTAACTGACTTAGTTGTCTATGCAAGATACCGAAAGAACCAAAATAAGACGAAAAGGAGCACCAACATCCAACTAATTCGACCGTTTGAAACTGAATTCATCATATGCATGTTCATATCACACCTAGTCATAATTCAAACGGGCCAGAGGCTCCCAGGAGCCTGTAATCGCTCACCTGGATCAAAGCTGCTCTCAATAACAACGCAACTGCACTGTGGTGGCCATCTTGGTGAGAGAGCGTGACTGCCGGACACAGTTTTCGAAAAGGACCATCGAATGACTATTCCATCAAAGTTTGGTTCTAATTGAGCTACTGGTTCCAGACAAGATGGTTTTTATGTGAATTTCCCATAGGGTCCTATGTTAAACTCAGTTCAGCTGTGCAGCCATCTTGGTCAGAGGGCGGGACCACCAGACACAATTTTGGAAGAGGACCATCCAATGAATATTTTATCAAAGTTTGGTTCCAAGCGAGCAACTGGTTCCAGATAAGAAGATTTTTATGTGAATTTCCCATAGGGTCCTATGTTAAGCTAAGTTCGGCTGTGAGGCCCATCTTGGTCGAAGGGCTGAACCACCGGACACATTTTTGGAAGAGAACCATCCAATGACTATTTTATCAAAGTTTGGTTCCAATTGAGCTAATGGTTTCAGACAAAATTTGTATGGGAATTTCCCATAGGGTCCTATGTTAAATTAAGTTCGACTGTGGTGGCCATCTTGGTCAGAGGTCTGGAATGCCGGACACAATTTTGGAAGGGGACCACCCAAGGATCATTTCAGCAAAGTTTTGGTTGAGATTGGCTCAGTAGTTTCAGAGGAGAAGATTTTTTTTTTCAATTTCATCTCCTTTTTTTATTTTTAGCTTGGCGGCCATCTTGGTCGGAAGTCGGAATCACCGGACACAATTTTGAAAGGGGGCCATCCAAGAACCATTCTACCAAAGTTTGGTTACAATTGGCCCAGTGGTTTATGAGGAGAAGATTTTTATGTGAATTTCCGATAGGGTCCTATGTTAAGCTAAGTTCGGCTGTGGGGGCCATCTTGGTGGAAGGGCCGAACCACCGGACACATTTTTGGAAGAGAACCATCTAATGACTATTTCATCAAAATTTAGCAAATGGTTTCATACAAGAAGATTTAGATGGGAATTTCCCATAGGGTCCTATGTTAAATTAAGTTCGGCTGTGGCGGCCATCTTGGTCGGAGGTCTGAAATGCCGGACACAATTTTAGAAGAGGACCATCCAAGGATCATTTCAGCAAAGTTTGGTTGAGATTGGTCCAGTAGATTCAGAGCAGAAGATTTTTTTTTAAATTTCATTCCCCCTTTTTTCTATTTTAAGCTTGGCGGCCATCTTGGTCGGAATTCGGGATCACCGGACACAATTTTGGAAGGGTGTCATCCAAGGACCATTCCACCAAAGTTTGGTTGCAATTGGTCCAGTGGTTTCTGAGGAGGTAATCAAAATGTGAAATGTTGACGGACGGACGACGGACGAAAAGTGATGGCAATAGTTCAAATGGTCTAAAGGCCAGGTGAGCTAAAAACGGAATATATGTTAAACTACTCCTTGCCATGTAGCTGCAGTTAAAATTTGAACTCATTTTGACTTATACTAAAGCAACAATGGACAATTGAAGACATTTCTATTTTTAGCAACATCAGCCATCTTGACTGTCGGACACAATTTTAAAACGGACCCACCCAGGGACCATCCCTGCCAGGTTTGGTTTAATTTGGTTCAGCGGTTTCAGAGAATAAGATTTAAATGTGATCTTTTATCAAAATATGCCTAATTTGCATAATCGGTATAAATCGGCTGAAAGAAAAATTTCACAGAAAAACCCGGAATAATTATTAAACTACTCCTTGCCATGTAGATGCAGTTAAAATTTGAGCTCATTTTGACTTATACTAAAGCAGCAATGGACAATTGAAGACATTTCTATTTTTAGTAACAGCAGCCATCTTGAATGGAGGGCGGAACTGTCTGACACAATTTTGAAAGGGACCCACCCAGGGAACATCCCTGCCAGGTTTGGTTTAATTTGGTTCAGCGGTTTCAGAGGAGAAGATTTAAATGCGATCTTTTATCAAAATATGCCTAAATTGCATAATCGATAATCGATATAAATAGGCTGAAAGAAAAATTTCACAGAAAAACCCGTAGGGTCCTATATTAAATTAAGTTCGGCTGTGGCGGCCATCTTGGTCGGAGGTCTGAAATGCCGGACACAATTTTAGAAGAGGACCATCCAAAGATCATTTCAGCAAAGTTTGGTTGAGATTGGCCCAGTAGATTCAGAGCAGAAGATTTTTTTTTCTTTGGTATCTTTTGACCATTGTGTTGTCTGTTGATATACGGCCTCTGATTGCCCCTTTGATATCTTTTGACCATTGTGTTGTCTGTTGATATACGGCCTCTGATTGCCCCTTTGGTATCTTTTGACCATTGTGTTGTCTGTTGATAAACGGCCTCTGATTGCCCCTTTGGTATCTTTTGACCATTGTGTTGTCTGTTGATATACGGCCTCTGATTGCCCCTTTGGTATCATTTGACCATTGTGTTGTCTGTTGATATACGGCCTCTGATTGCCCCTTTGGTATCTTTTGACCATTGTGTTGTCTGTTGATATACGGCCTCTGATTGCCCCTTTGGTATCTTTTGATCATTGTGTTGTCTGTTGATATACGGCCTCTGATTGCCCCTTTGGTATCTTTTGACCATTGTGTTGTCTGATGATATACGGCCTCTGATTGCCCCTTTGGTATCTTTTGACCATTGTGTTGTCTTTTGATATACGGCCTCTGATTGCCCCTTTGGTATCTTTTGACCATTGTGTTGTCTGTTGATATACGGCCTCTGATTGCCCCTTTGGTATCTTTTGACCATTGTGTTGTCTGTTGATATACGGTCTCTGATTGCCCCTTTGGTATCTTTTGACCATTGTGTTGTCTGTTGATATACGGCCTCTGATTGCCCCTTTGGTATCTTTTAACTCTTCTTGATATGACATTGCTAACAAAGATCGGTGGTCTCTCAAAAGAGGCGTTTAATGCAAACTTATCTGAGAAGAATTCTTCATTTTTAAATTGAACTTTCTCGAATTCTTCATTTTGAAATATCACTTTCTCTAAGTAAAAAGTTTTTAGTGACTACATAACACTATTGTTGCTTTTGTCTTTAAGCACTACTCGTTGATATCAATAGAGGAGTAACAGCACTAGAGACTCTCTTAAGCCTGTACCGCTCAAGCTGCGGAACTGTAATATTTGTACTGGACACGGGGAACGCTATATAATTAAACCAGACAACCTTTCGTTTCTATACTACATGTATAATCTAATCTAAGTTCACATTACAGAGTGCATGCAACATAGAGATAAAACTAAAGACACGTGGAGTAAGCTCCACCCACTCACACATTGTATATTACAGGAACGGTAGCTCAAGTATGTTCTGTTTTCTATGGTCACAAAAAAGACCACAAGAGCTACAGTTCAGCAACTAGTATATCTCCTGCTTTGTGGGTTTCAATCATATTAGACCCATCGTCCCTTATTTTGTCTGTACACTTCATTTTACCCTTGCTATACTCCACTGTACGAACATGTTCTTAATTTTTTCGAAATGTATAATTTTCATTGAATTATAAATAATAATAATAATAATAATAATAAAAATAAAAAAAATAGGCAAAAAGAATCATTTTATAATATGCTGTGTCATTTATATGCGTTGCAAATTCACGCTAATAACGTTAATTATATGCCCACACTCAAGATTGCCCTCTCATTTGGACTCATTCCGACTGTTACTGAGTGACACACTCACTTTCATTTGAACTTCCCATGACACCTTCTATTTGAAACACTGACTACAGGCATAGGACTGATGATATTCTCAGGGGTTAAACGATCCATCATCAATCAGATCATATTGACCAGTGATAATGGGTTTTTTTACGAGCGTAGTCCGAAGGGTCAATAGTCCGAGCAAAATCAAATTTTGAACGACCTCTAGACTACAAATTTATGTATCAATGTATGAATATAATATAGAATTGCATAAAACATTGATAGAAATGGTTGCCACGTTTTTTCGTGTAATAATAAATCCTTTTCGACAGTTTGCATGACAATTGTTTTTTCTATCACACGACGAATACAAACTTTTAAAGACTTTACACACAATAACACGCAATTTCGTGGCTTGTCCTTTTTAATAATAATAATAATAATAATTTTGCATATTTATGCATGTACATACAAGGCATACATGTAATTTGACACAATACATTACATACAGTATTTAAATAATTTCAAGTATTTTAGAGATAATGACATGACTGTAATAGAGTATTACATTGGTAAAAAAATGAAAATCAATAAATAATAAAAAAAATAATAAAGGATAATAAAATGTGGAAAATATTGAGACAAGCGAACCGAAAATGCCTAGCACCCAAGGATAACTCACAAAAGCTTAAAATAAAGCTTATTTCCAGTGAGGTCCTTACCCTTATTATACTTCATTGTTCCATGATTGAGAAATATTAAAAATAAGAAATATCAATATTAATTTCTTTATACATGTAGTACGAAATAACACTTGAATAAGGGCTTTACTTTAGCCATTTTTAATTCGTCAGGAATTTCTGCTGCAGAAATAGATGCATTAATCAAAAAGGTGACTTTCTCTATTTATATATATACATATATTATATATACAAAAGGTATATATGATTATGTAGATTCTGAGGTAAAATAAACAGCTTAATTATGAGCTAATCGTAATTGACAACTTGCCTTTCACTGTATATGCCTTGCAATGTCGTATAACATACTTCTGACCTGACGGTTCACCCTGAGTATTGATAAGAGTACGTTTCTTTGATAAGGGAATGTGTCTTTTACAAATACATGATGGTGCATTATAAATCTAGTTTAATCAGCCCGCCTTTCATATTAGACGGCCGTAACTTAAGACTTTAGGAGTCAGAAAATCATCACTATCTGTCAATGGACATTGTCAACTAAAATTCTGCATTTTTTTAATTTATAAATGTATAGTGACTATAAGACTCGGGAATCGTACTTATGTCTTAATTGTGGCAGGCATGCACTGATTTGACATACAACTTTCTTCCTTGTTGCAAATGATTGCTTGTTGTTTAAAATTGTCAATTACGTGTGGGATTGAATTCAAAATTCCAATACAACATGGAAATATATTTATACAAATAAGAATTTGCTATATTCTTTGAAACTGCCTACAAATTCCGTAGCCCCTGTTTCATTCCCTTTCCATCGAGAGTTCATGTTGTTCACAGTGTTTATGTATTGATTGTATTTTTTTTAATGTTGATGTTCGCTTCTTGTTTCTAGGGGTTCATATATGTCATTGAATGTTGGTTCTTGGTTGCTCATTCGGTTTTACTTATTTTCTATCATGCCTTTTAATATTCAATTGGGGATTACCAAGCGATGTAAGGAAGCTGGATTTTGAACATTTTCTGGAAAATCCACACATAGCTCTTGAAAGATAACACTTTTACTCATAATATTTGGAACATATATACAGCTAAATCGAGTTTACATGTGCACTTTTGTCCGATTTTTTAAATATTTTTGAGCCACGAACACTTCGGACCATTGACCCTTCGGACTATCGATTGATTGATGATTTTTAGTGTTTAACACCACTTTCAGCTATATTTCAGCTATATCATGGCGACCAGTTTTAGTGGTGGAAGAAGCAGGAGTACCCGGAGAGAACCACCGACCATGGGCAAGCAACTGGTAAACGTTATCACTTGTGGCTGCGAGTCTCGGACTATCGAACTTTTGGACCAGTGACCCTTCGGACCAATGACCCTTCGGACTAATGAACCTTCGGACCAATGCCCTGGATTGAACTGACACGATACGAGCTGTTAGAACCAACGACCTAACTCATTGATCCACCCGGGTCCCCCAGTGATAATGGACCTAACTCTCAAACAGATGTTATTTATATAAAATTCTGTCAGTTACTAGATCTATGTAAAAAATAATATAACATCCAGGTATAACCATACATTTCTAAATAAGACCATGGATTGTTTTGTTGTGAAACATTTAAATGTGATTTTAATGAATAAAATCAATAAACCCATGAGCGTTATGTCTCGCTCCATTTCTCAGAGGGCCCGGGTGGCTCAATGAGTTAGGATGGTAGTTGGATTCAGGGGCGGATCCAGGATTTCAAGTTAGGGGGCGCACTTAAAAAAAAATCGCGCCGAGCGGAGGGAGGCGCGAAAATTTTGGGGGTATTTCGTGTGAAAAATCACGATTTTAAGCAAAAAAAAATCATATTTTTTCCAATTTTAGGGTGGGGGCGCCGGGTGCGCACCCCATTGAATCCGCCCCTGGGATTACCTAACAACTCATACAAGCCTATCACCAATACGGTGTGGGTTCGCGCCCGGCTTTGTAAATTGCAAAATAGGGTGCACCCGACTCGCAGCCGCAAGTGAAAAAGTTTACTATTTCTCAGTTGGGAGATATATTCCGAATGCACCAACCATTACAAATTCAAATTCAAATTATTTTATTGATATAAAATCCAGTAAATGGATTATCATCAAAAACAATACAAAATACACAATACAAACACGTAAAGCATCACAGCCGAGGAGACAAGCAGGAGTTATCTCCCATAGTACATAATGTACTGTAAAAATGTATCTAGCATATAATACTAATGGCTATATATTATGTTACATCCCTTTCAGGGATTTATTTAAATTATACATATTAAATACGCTGATCACAATAATTTTACTTATATCTAAATCTTGACTGCTTAAAATAAAATTGAATTTTTCTGTTTTGTTCATGGCTGAAAAATGAGGAACAACTGAAATAATTTCATCAAAAAATTTGTTTCTCAGTTCATCTAAATTCTGACATTTCATGATAAAGTGATATTCATCCTCGATTTCTTGCTTACATAGTGGACAAATTCTTTGTTCAAGTGGTATTTTTAAATGTCTACCTTTTTTTATATTACTGAACTCAATGAAAAATTGCGAAAAGCCTCGAATGACAATAGCGTTTTCTTCCCCTATCCTATAGTTCCCTGCAGTTACAAAGCCGATGCATTGTATTCTGTCAGCTGACACAGGTGCACACACAGCTGCACAGGTATAATTGAGCTAATTTAAGACAGCACTAGTATCCCCGTGTGACAATTAGTAGGTCAGTCATTGGATAATGTTTAGTTATTTTTTTCATGTTTGAAAAGTAAACATTTTTTCTTTGCAATTGCCAATTATGTTCCTCATCTATTCTTGCTCACATGTGTAAAGTTCCATGGAAAAAAGATCGATAATAATAACACACTGACCCATATTTGTTTACTATCCTTTCTCCAAATGGCGTCCCATTACGTCACATAAGGGTAGGCTGAAATCTGATGATTCCATTTATAAATTATGTAATGATTTTTTAATGGCAGTGGCTCCGCGTCCCCGCATGCGGGGACGCGGAGCCTCTAGAGGCTACGAGTCCCCGCATCCGGTTGTTGTACGAAATTACGGATTTTACCGGAAAAATACGAAATGTATAATAAAATCGGAATCTCCCGTAACTAATCGGTAACACACCAGGGGCTATGAACTGTTGTCAATTGAACATTAAAAAGATTAATTAATCTCAACAAAATGGTTCACAGAACATTTCAATTCACCTTTTTGTTGGCTTTCATGACTAAACATAGGGAAAAAGCCCACTGTAAGCCGATAACTTGATTACAACAGGCATTTGTATAAAGATATTTACCTTTCTAATGTTGTTTACATACCCATTCCATTTGTGAATCTTCAACATGAAGTCGAAGCATGTTCTTCTTTTCATCCGCTGCCGCCATGTTTCAAAACCAAACTGTAAAGCCGCCTCTCGTGTAACCCGAATAATCCAGTCGTTATATTACGCTCCCGCTGGTCGCTACATTAACGCCTGGATGCATTCATTGAAAAAATCCGTCAAACAGGAAATAGTAAATCGCTATGACTTATGAGTATTATGACATTAAAATAGGAGGAGCTAAAGTGTTTGTAAATTTGTCCAATGAAGCGATCTGATGATGTAATGCTGTATGCAATACCCATATCCGGATAAATATGTACAACCAAACATGAAATAAAACTTAGATGAATAATTACTATTTTTTAAATATTTAAACATATTGATTTTTATTTCAAAATTGGAAAGTAAAGAAAAGCTTGAATTGAATTCATTCTTATAATGATTTTTTAATATTATTTAAAATGAAGATTTTGAAAAAGGTATTTTATGATACTGATGGCTGATTAAAATTGTTTGTCATGCATTAGTTGTCAGTTGTAATATACAGGATCGATGTAACCAATATACAGATAGAGCTCCTACTGTGAAGCCATCTATTTTGGCCATATTGTTACGTAATAAGAATAAGAATTAGATAAGAAATTAAAATTTATAGACGGCAAGGATTTATATAATTAACACATTAAGTCACATTTCATTTATTTAGCCTAACATGGGTCAGTTATCAATTAAAAAGACAAAAATGATTTAAAAAAAAATCAGTATAATAATTTAACGATATTGTGATGGATATTTAAATTAAAAATTTATGAAATAATCAACTTTCTGTTTACATATTTATTTTCAATAAAATTTCTTTATTATTTCATCCCATTTTCCTTAATTTAACTTGTGCATATCCATATTTATACAATCTTATGCTAACGGCAAGTTACGTGTGTCGACCCTATTATCCACAATAAATTCAGGAAAAAGAGATGAAATAATAAAGAAATTTTATTGAAAATAAACAAGTAATCAGAAAGGGGTAGTAATTCCGTGCCACGAGTGCCTTTGCTAACAATAATCATAAAAAGTCACTTTTATAGTCCCACATACATGTTAGATGTGTATTGTGACATTTTAGCAAATTTAGATTAAAACATAAAAACTTCAAAAAATGATTACACAGTGTTTTATTTATTTAAATCTTTAAAGATTTGTGAATCTATGGCAATTTAAATCATAATTATGAGAATAAAGGTGTATTTGTTTTCTAAATATGCAAAAGCACGTGCACAATCATTCTCCGTGTTTGTTTTGTCAATATTTACAAACGGAAGTAAAGGAAGTCACCAATGCGCATACGCGCTAATATCGAACATTTGATTGGTTGTCTGAACCAGATAGCAGCTGACGGATTTTTACCATTAAGAGCGTTCAAGCCCTCGTCCAGCGATAGTGCCGATAGAGGGCGCAGTATTATTCGAGTTACCTCTCGTGCGGTTTGCTAAATTTTTGGAACTGGTTTTGGTTTGGACTCGATAAACATGAAAACCAGTTTGGGTTTCAACTCTGTTTTAACCCGGTTTTCTTAAATAAATGAAAAGTTTAGCAAACCAGTTTGAAACCTTAACCAGTTTGCTTGCAATAAATTCGACCTATATCTTGGTTAGTGAGCGTATATCAACAAAACAACAGTTTATGGAATTTGACTGCTCAAATAGAGTCAGTGCAGGATAAAATTAAATTTAATACTTTAATGTAATGTGTGGTTCTAGAAGTTTTGTTAATTTGTAGGTGACTTGGCAGTTGCTAGCCGAAAAGTTTGTCCACCATAATGAAAATGCAACACGAATCGTAACCTCATCGTAAGACTAATTAAAGATAAATACCGAGAGACAACAAAAGACTGATCTGATTATTCAAGGTACTCCCGAACACCTGTTTCTGTATTGTCAATGTATTTAACACGTGTCTGATAATTAAGCTGAGTAGCAGATAGCTGTTTGTTTAATTATTTTCTTCATAATAGAGTACATGTAGAAGATGTTGTAAGTTGAATAACTTGTATCTGATCCTATTGTCATGTTTTTGGACAATAAAATATGCTTAAATTAAACAAAACTAGCTGTAAAGAAGTATAAATGTTTGGTATAAGGTGCCGTCTGTCGCTGTCAGAGTTTCGTAAAAAGTTGATACCTTGATTTTAAAGATGATACTCCGACAGTGATATCACAGTGAGGAATGCATTTATTCTTTTTACCGTTTACTTCCATTAAACCTCATTTTCTTAATTAATTTGTTTATTTATATTCTTTTATTATTTTGTTGTTGTTGTGAAAATGATGTGGTTGCACGTGTATCCGTGCGTCGATCCAGTGGAGGACTGGCCCACCGGGATACCGGGAAATTTCACTTTACTTTTATTTGATTTCTTTGACTACGTTTTGGGATTTAGTGGGTCCTTTTGGATGGGCCCTTTTACAAGTTTTCCCGGTAGAAATTTTCGACCCAGTCCGCCACTGCCCGTGTCTGCGTAGCCACACCCCTGCAAGTTTCATGCCAAGTCACATGACTTACTAGAAATGTTAAAATTTAATTTATGAAAAACCAAAAGCAAAGGACTGTCAAAACTGTGTACATAAGAATATACAGCATTTACTATATTTATCTCTTGAACATATAGTAGAGCTACGAGGTCTTGTTTATAAGGAGTGCGTATCATTGCTCCGACAGCTCGTTATTCCGACAGCCCATTATTCCGACGACCCATTATTCCGACAGCCCATTACTCCGACGACCCATTATTCCGACAGCCCATTACTCCGACGGCCCATTTTCCCGACAATATAAAATAGAACTCAATCCACAAATCCATGGCTTAACTTCGAAAAAAAATTCTGAAAAACGGCTTGAGGAATCAAAACCAAGCGTGACATA
>MJUT01001622.1:20183-89878 GCA_002080005.1 Gigantidas platifrons | reverse complement strand
AAAAATGCCCTGTTGCATTATACAAGCACTACAGGAGTCTTAGACCCGCTGATGTGCTTAATAATGATGATAAGGTTTATATCTAGTCTAACAATTCTTATAATTAAGCTGGGATATGATTTAAGAAACAAAAGGTCGGGATAAATAAAATCTCAGGGATCATGCCCAAGATGATTAAGGAAGCAGGCATAACCAGTGACAAACGTCTTACTAACACAAGTGCGAAGAAACACTTACTTACCAAACTAGCTGATCATAATATTCCAGATCGTCAGATCGTACAAATCTCAGGGCATAAGAACATCAGCTCCATTAATCATTATGCGCAAATGTCAAGGAAGCGCCAAGATGAAATTTCTGACATTATGAGTGGAAATAACGACAGTAATAATTCCGAAAAAAGCTTATACACCTCAAAGTCAAACACATAATTCAGTACACAATCCAGTACTTGCAACATCTCAACAACATCCAGGACTGTTCCAGCTTCTTTCTCCTTTTTGAAGAACTGTACAATAAACGATGCCATAACAATAATAATGTCGTCTGACGGACAAACCGCTACTAAAATCCAAAAATCCGACGAGATTGTAATGTCTCTGAGACTCAAATTCAGAACTAAATACATTTGTAATTGTGAATGTAACCATGCGATGTGTATTTGCACATTTCCACTGTTTACCCTCGTTATACGTTACTTTACTCTGACACAGTCTGGTGACACTGTTTGATTGTATTCACTGATATATATATTGTGAAAGTTCAATTGATTATTCGTTATATGGTATTAAATAAACCATTCTTCGAAATTATAGAGGCACTTTATGATTTTTACCAAATTTTCTTTTCTTTGCCAGCTTTTCACTCCAATACACATTTGAGATTTTACATGTGACCGGTAAACTCTACATAAAAATGTAGTTCCAGAGACACGCTTAAGATTTTTAAAGACAAATCATAAAAATAAAAAAAATATTTTGGTCTTGGAAAATTACTATTTGAAAACTATTTAAAGCTCTTTTCTTCGTAAAGCAACATAATATACTCTATGACCTACATTTCCCAGTCATTTACTATGAAGTAGTGCGCAATAATACCTGATATGTAAATGAGGTATCGACCAATGAAAGCCTTATATAGGTGTGCGTATATGAAAACAAATGTTGTTTACGGAAGAAATATGTACTTTTGTGTCTTGATATGGAACATCGCCGGATCTTCCACCTGTGATATAATTTTTGTTATGTCTTTCCACTCGTTCCGCTGCGCTCCACACGTGTAAAGACATACACTTTATATCACTCGTAGAAGATCCACCGGTCTTCAATATCAACGTATGAAAGAACCTATTAATCTTCCACGAGTGATAGACATTTTATGTCTTTTCACGAGTGGAGCGTAGTCTACCAACAAGGGATATATATATCCATAGCGCAGTCAAAGGGTTAGATAGTTTCCAAATCGTAATTTTACAAGAACACATATTTTTGTTATTTTTTATGATTTGTTTTTAAAAATAACGGCGCGATCTGATTGGCCGACAAGCGATGGGAGATGAGGTTTCGTGGCGTTGGAGATGAGGTCACGTGCACCGATCTTCAACGGGTCATCTCACACTGAAAACGGCCATCTATGGCAGAATATCATTGCAACGCCAATTCGGTTCAGCACGAGAATGGATTACAATTTAAAGGATTTAGTGAGACAAAGCGGTTTGTCCTGCATGTAAGCGGCACATTTAACATTTAACAAATAAACACAACATTACTTCGTAAATGCTACTAAGACACTATGTTACTAAGATCCATGCTACTAAGATACTATGTTACTAAGATACTATGCTACTAAGATACTATGCTACTAAGATACTATGCTACTAAGATACTATGTTACTAAGATACCATGCTACTAAGATACTATGTTACTAAGATATTATGCTACTAAGATGATATGCTACTAAGATAATATGTTACTAAGATACTAAGCTACTAAGATACTATGTTACTAAGATACCATGCTACTAAGATACTATGTTACTAAGATATCATGCTACTAAGATACTATGTTACTAAGATCCATGCTACTAAGATACTATGTTACTAAGATACTATGCTACTAAGATACTATGCTACTAAGATACTATGTTACTAAGATACCATGCTACTAAGATACTATGCTACTAAGATACTATGCTACTAAGATATTATGTTACTAAGATACCATGCTACTAAGATACTATGTTACTAAGATATTATGCTACTAAGATGATATGCTACTAAGATACTATGCTACTAAGATAATATGTTACTAAGATACTAAGCTACTAAGATACTATGTTACAAAGATATCATGCTACTAAGATACTATGTTACTAAGATACCATGCTACTAAGATAATATGCTACTAAGATACTATGCTACTAAGATACTATGTTACTAAGATATCATGCTACTAAGATACTATGTTACTAAGATATCATGCTACTAAGATACTATGTTACTAAGATACCATGCTACTAAGATAATATGTTACTAAGATACCATGCTACTAAGATACTATACTATCCTACTAAGATAATGTGCTACTAAGATACTATGCTACTAAGATATTATGCTACTAAGAAAATATGCTACTAAGATACTATGCTACTAAGGCCCTATGTTACTAAGACACTATGATACTAACATATTATGCTATTCAGGTAGTATGTACTAAGACACTGCTACTAAGATATTATGCTACTAAGATAATATGCTACTAAAATAATATGACATTTATATACTATGTTACTAAGATCTTATGTTACTAAGAAACTATGCTAATAAGAAACTATGCTACTAAGATACTATGTAACTAAGACACTGGTACTACGATATGATGCTACTAAGATACTATGCTACTAACACACTACTACTAAGATATTATGCTACTAAGATATTATGCTACTAAGATAATATGCTTCTAAGGTACTATGCTATTTAGATAGTATGTTACTAAGGTATTATGCTACTAAAATATTATGCTACTAACAGACTATGCTACTAAGATACTATGCTACTAAGATATTATATTACTAAGATACTATGCTGCTAAGATATTATGCTACTAAGATACTATGTTACTAAGATACTATGCTTCTAAGATACTATGTTACTACGACACTATGCTACTTAGATATTATGATACTGAGATACTATGCTACGAAGATACTATGCTATTAAGGTACTATGTTACTAAGACATTATGCTACTACGATATTATGCTACTAAGATACTATGCTACTAAGATATTATGTTACTAAGATACCATGCTACTAAGATGCTATGCTACTAAGATACTATGCAACTAAGATACTATGTTACTAAGATACCATGCTACTAAGATACTATGTTACTAAGATACTATGCTACTAAGATACTATGCTACTAAGATACTATGTTACTAAGATACCATGCTAGTAAGATATTATGCTACTAAGATACTATGCTACTAAGATACTATGTTACTAAGATACCATGCTACTAAAATACTATGTTACTAAGATATCATGCTACTAAGATTATATGCTACTAAGATACTATGCTACTAAGATACTATGTTACTAAGATACCATGCTACTAAGATAATATGTTACTAAGATATCATGCTACTAAGATACTATGTTACTAAGATACCATGCTACTAAGATACTATGCTACTAAGATAATATGCTACTAAGATACTGTGTTACTAAGATAATATGCTACTAAGATATCATGCTACTAAGATACTATGCTACTAAGATACTATGCTACTAAGGTTCTATGTTACTAAGACACTATGATACTAACATATTATGCTACTCAGGTAGTATGTACTAAGACACTGCTACTAAGATATTATGCTACTAAGATACTATGCTACTAAAATAATATGACACTTATATACTATGTTACTAAGATCTTATGTTACTAAGATACTATGCTAATAAGAAACTATGCTACTAAGATACTACGTAACTAAGACACTGGTACTACGATATCATGCTACTAAGATACTATGCTACTAAGACACTACTACTAAGATATTATACTACTAAGATATTATGCTACTAAGATACTATGCTTCTAAGGTACTATGCTACTTAGATAGTATGTTGCTAAGGTCTTATGCTACTAAATTACTATGCTACTAACAGATTATGCTGCTAAGATAATATGCTACTAAGATACTATATTATTAAGATACTATGCTACTAAGATATTATGCTACTAAGATACTATGTTACTAAGATACTATTCTGATAAGACACTATGTTACTACGACACTATGCTACTTAGATATTATGCTGCTGAGATAATATGCTACGAAGATACTATGCTACTAAGGTACTATGTTACTAAGACATTATGCTACTACGATATTATGCTACTAAGATACTATGCTACTAAGATATTATGCTACTAAGATAATATGCTTCTAAGTTACTATGCTACTTAGATAATATGCTACTAAGGTCTTATGCTACTAAGGTCTTATGCTACTAAGATACTATGCTTCTAAGATACTATGCTACTAAGATAATATGTTACTAAGGCACTATGCTACTAAGATATTATACTACAAATATACTATGCTACTAAGACACTTTGCTACTAAGATATTATGCTACTAGCTACTAAGATACTATCCTACTAAGATACTATGCTACTAAGATACTCTGTAACTAAGATGATACTATGCTACTAAGATATGCTACAAAGATACTATGTGACTAAGATACTATGCTACTTAGATAACATGTTACTAAGAAACTATGCTACTAAGATATTATGCTACTAGCTACTAAGATACTATCCTACTAAGATACTATGCTACTAAGATACTCTGTAACTAAGATGATACTATGCTACTAAGATATGCTACAAAGATACTATGTGACTAAGATAATATGCTACTAAGATAATATGTTACTAAGAAACTATGCTACTAAGACACTTTGATAATGAGGTAGTATGCTACTAAGATACTACGCTACTAAGATAACATTCTACTAAGTTGTTATGTTACTCAGCTACTATGCTACTAAGATACTATGCTACTAAGATAATATGCCACTCAGATAATATGCTACTAAGATAATATGTAACTAAAATACTATGCTACTAAGATAATATGCTACAAAAATACTCTGCTACGGAGATAATATGCTACTCAGATAATATGCTACTAAGATAATATGCTACTAAAATACTATGCTACTAAGAAAATATACTACTAAGATTTATGATACCTAGATACTATGCTACTAAGGTATAATGCTACTTAGATACTATGATACCAATAGTCACTTTGTATCGATAATAATATAGTAGAATAATTAAGTAATGGAATAATTATTGGTTTCAAAGATAACTAATCATAATAAATCTTCAAGCAGAATACAAATATAGTATGCTACTAAGATACTATGCTACTAAGATACTATGCTACTAAGATACTATGTTACTAAAATTATATGCTACTAAGATGCTATGCTACTAAGAAACTATGCTACTAAGATACTCTGCTACTTAGATACTATGCTACTAAGATACAATGCTACTGAGATATTATGCTACCAATAGTCACTTTTGTATCCATAATAATACAGTAGAATAATTAAGTAATAGAATAATTATTGGTTTCCAGGACAACTAATCATAATAAATCTTCAAGCAGAATGCATGTACCACGCACCGACCCATATCATCATACGTATGCCATCAGTTCTGATTTCATTCGTTATGCAAGTTTGGAGGGTAGAAGGGGAACACGAGAAGGATATGAAATTCCGATGCAGTAAATTATACCAGAAGGTACGTAAGAAGACCAGAGATATTTATTTTCGAGTAATGTTACGTTCGGGAAAAAAAAACAATTATAGTGCAAACACAAGTAGAAGAATTCATCATAGTCGGTAAGCCACGGTTGACTACCCAAACAATTTATATTGACAAATCACTAGTGTGTCAACTTACAGAGAGATCCCCCGTAGTCATGCATTATTCATGAATCATTTAAATTATTTCTATCAGTACCGAGGAACCGTCGTGGAGGTGATCGTATGGTATATGGATTTACAACTACCTATGTAATCGGTACCTATCACCACTAACGTTGTGAATTTGAATCCCGCTCGAGGTGTACTCGATGCAACATTACGTGATAAAGTTTTTCAGTGACTTATGATAGGTCGGTGGTTTTCTCCATGTACTCCACCAATAAAACTGACCGTCACGATATAGCTGAAATATTGTTGAAAGTGGCGTTAAACACGATAATCTTAATCCTTATTGTCATGATCGACGAATTGTTTTACAGCCAAACAACTCTTGTACATTTCATTTCAAAGTAAAGTGATTAAATGAGATGAACAGATGGTAATTACTATTGTGTTATCGACAATACTTGCCCTACGTCGGCCAGTCAGTTCCTATCTTTTATAATCTGTCTTATAGGACAATTTGAGTTATGGAAACTATTGAAACACAGATCTATCAGTGATGTAGCAAAGCCGTAACGACGGTTTTCATATGAATTGAGTCATGCGTGTCAAGGGATCGAGAGTATTATCGGAGCATAATTAGTTGTTGGTCAACGACGGATGTTAAACAAATAATTATCTGACGACTATACATAGTCATGACACACTTTCCGAGAAGTTTTGGGAGTGTAAATTAATTTTATATTTACCGACAATGTACGCATATTGTATTTATCCTGCAATATCAAAAAGTCCAAAACCACTGCCAATAGGTCTGAAAATAACTGAAACAAGCGTCGTTCTAATCGTTTTCAATGGTGTCATCTGTGAAGCCAGAGCTTTAAGGTTTCTGTTTCCGTTTCAGAAATACTTTATTAGGTCCATGACCTAACAACAGTGACGATTATTTGACCATCTTTATTAGTACTCAAAATCACACGGTTGCAAGATAAAAATTGTTTGCATAAGAGGAACTCAAGTTATTGTATGGAAACCAAATACAAGACAGAAGGACGTACATAAGAACACCAGTTAAAGTACATGACCTTTTCTTCCCAAACGTCTTGCGGCGGGTGCAGGACAATTGATGTAAAGGTTTATTTAATCAAGCGAAAATGTAAGGTAAACGAACAGAAGAAAATATGTTCTTCACTTCGGTAACTCGAAATCTCTCTATTTGATTTGATCTGATTTATTGTGCTTAACGCCACTTTCAGCAATATTTCAGCTATCTCATTGTGATCAGAAATCTCTCTATTGTGTTATGCTGAGAACAATATTGATTTAAATTTCATGTGGTGCTGCACACTTACACGTGACAACACCTGATGCACTTACAGTTCCTGAAGTGGTACATATTGTCGCACCACTGGGTTGGTAACGATATAAGTATAATAACTGGTTGTATAATCACCCTGGTAGTGGGTTATTTTTATTACTGGTAGCGTAATCTGCACAAGCTCAAGGCACTGGTAAAGCTTAATGTTTCATATTTGTACAACAAATAACAAAGATATGGAATATATTCTCATTGAAATTTATTATTATAACAATTGATAATTTAACAAATACAATATAAAATCGTACTGAGCGCAATAAAAATACCGAGATCCCCCTTTTGGACAAATGTCAATATTAGCGTAAAGTCGTACGGACGTAGTAAAAATATATAGGTCACAGGTCTATCCTTATAGCATAAGGGGAACGTACCGGTCAATCTAAATAACAGAGACAGTATTGGGAACATAAGTGGTATCTATATATCGTAACTGGTGATGCTCAGGTTAATTGCAAGGTGCTTCAAATGTGTAACTGCCCTGGTCTCGGGTTACAGTGTCTCTCCTCAGTTGCAGATGTTTGGCTTATATACAGGGCCCACATCATGATGTGGGTCAAACGCCTCTGGTTGGTTAGTTACTCCGGAAGTTCCCACGGTAATTATACATGAGTGTGAGCGATAACACATGCACACTAGAAATTACATACAGATAAGATAAGATAAGATAAGATTTTATTGATCTAAATAAAAGGGCCCACGAAGGGGCATACAAACATAATAACATAAGGTGATTGCATAAAATATCAAATAAATTGTAAATACAAGAATGATAGACATGACTGTAGTGTTATAATAGACAATATTATAATACAAGATTCCAACTATCCGAAAATACAGGAAATGGCGGAAAGTATGAAATAAACGTAGTTTGTCATGTCAAGAGGAAGGGAAAACGAGCTTAATAAAGATTACCCTTATCGAAAACAAGCCCAGATACAATGCATAGACCTAGTGTGCATGAATGAAATAGGTAAGAAATTGTGACACAACGTTTATAAGGAGAAATAAAGCTGAGAACTATCGTAGCCCCCAACCTAACAATGAGGACGAACTTTATGATAGTTTATCCTAACCATGCAAACTTTTCCACATAAAATAACAATATGCATACAATAAATATTCGCGATAACGATGCCTGAAATATAAATAATAGTCCATTCATACACACATACGCGCTGTGTTACTAGGACGGCTGATCACGAATTGAATAACAAACTGAACAAGAAAAAGTAAATGAGTAGCACATAGAAAATCTAATAAATACACATACAAACAATTAATTATCATATTCCTAACTCCTAAATCGTAACACTATCTATTAATAGATGATATTCCATTACTTCTTCAATAGCACAGCTTAATCTACGTTTGTAGCTGCGGAACAGTAGCCATTATCGTCCTTGGCCAGTTTTCTGATATTTGCGGACCTATGGTTCCGCAGCTAAGCTTAATCAACCTGAGATCTCTAAATAATCCACCCAGCACGGCTGTCATGTCCGTGATCGTATGGTAGTTGGATTTATAACTATACCTATATGCAATCCGTGCTTATCATCACTGATGTTGTGAGTTCGAATCTCAACCAGGGCGAGGTGTACAATATTATGTGAACAAGTTTGTTAGTTACTTGTGACAGGTCGGTGGTTTTCTCCGGATACTCCGGTTTCCTCCATCAATAAAACTGACCGCCACTAATATAATTAAAATATTGTTGAAAGTGGCGTTAAACACCATAAAACCCTCATAATATTCCCAAGGGATTTGATAGAGGCCTCAAGGTGTATTGGTGAAGGTAATTCCTAGAGGTTTCCTGAATGGATTGTATTGATCGAGGGTTGTGAGTGATTGATTGTTGTTTTAACGCCAACTCAGCGATTTTTCAACTATATCACAATGTTAAACAACAATCACTCACTCACTTATTCGCATTCTAGCTATATATAGTAGCCAAGTCCAGTAAATGTCAAGGAGGAAAATATCCGTAAAATGGAAAAGATCCATTGTAATTTGATAAATGGATATTTTGTATTCGTCATAAAACACAACTTCCTTTACTTAACCTCCACGATATAGCTGAATTATTGTTGAAAGTGGCGTTAAACACCATCAACCAAAACCTGTATGCAATTGTGACCCAAAAATACTAATTCTTAAGATACATTTTGTTTGTTGTAGATCCCAGTAGTACATGTACCATGGATTCTGCATTTTCGTCGTCAACGTTGCCATTAGTTACTGACGATGCAATAATGAACCCCAAATATTCTTCCGAAAATTTCCGAACGAACAGATCAGGTATTCACTTCAGTAACGGAGAATATCACACTAATAGAGACAACGATACAGACAGGGCTGAGGAGTAAAACTGACACACAACGAAAACTCGGAAAAGGTACTTTATTTTCAAATTAAAGATAGAATATTCAGGGCCGTCTTAACAGCATTATAGCCCCCGGGCAAAATAGTGCATTGGAGCCCCTACCTACACAACCACTCACAGGAATAAAAATGTAAATGATCGATAAAATTAAAAATATATTTATTGAATTCGTGTTTAAGCATTTAAAAACATGCTGTTCACAACATTCATAGATTAGCATGGGGCCCCTGTGCTCTTGGGCTCCCCGGGAAACTGCCCAGCATGCCCATTCGTAATGAGGATATTTAAATTGTTTTTGGTCACGTGAGGTTTTGCCATCACATGGCCTGTATATGAATAATTAGGTTAGTGATACAGACCCAGGTGAGTCTCTAGTTTTAAATGAAGTAATAAAATAGCAGAATATTTCGGAAATTGATAATAAAAAATACCCTTAAACCTAATTTAATCCTCAAAATGAAAAAAAAGTTAAAATTTCTTTGAAATAATTGAAGTTTGTCAGTTTCTGTGAAGACAGTTAAGAAAATTCTCGATGATGTGTATTACATGTACATGTAAGATCGAAATTAACAAAGATGGTTACTTCGTTGGATAACTTTCCAGCATCTACATATCATACTGTTTCAGACATTTCAGACGGATCAACTGATGCAACATAGAAAACCCAGTGATACGAAAAAAGTTAATCGCTCCAAACAAAAATATACAAGCTAACCACAATGTATAAATAAATGAGCAACATGTTTAATTGACTGTGTAGATGTTTGTGACGTTCGTCAGACATTCTACAATGTCAACAATTTAACCGATTTATTTACAAATGTATCAGGCGTTATTATTTAGATTTTTTTTAGGAACTTGATTTTTCTATATAGTTCTAAATATTATGTTTTTATCCTTTTAATTTTTCTTTTATTTGCACATAAAACACAATTGTTTTATAAACAAAAGTTTTATTTCTAAGAGTCTGGTAGATGTGGTATAAACAAAAGTTGTATTTCTAAGAGTCTGGTAGATGTGGTATAAACAAAAGTTCTATTTCTAAGAGTCTGGTAGATGTGGTATAAAGAAAAGTTTTATTTCTAAGAGTCTGGTAGATGTGGTATAAACAAAAGTTTTATTTCTAAGAGTCTGGTAGATGTGGTATAAACAAAAGTTTTATTTCTAAGAGTCTGGTAGATGTGGCATAAACACAATTTTTATTTCTAAGAGTCTGGTAGATGTGGCATAAACAAAAGTTTTGTTTCTAAGAGTCTGGTAGATGTGGTATAAACTAAAGTTTTATTTCTAAGAGTCTGGTAGATGTGGTATAAACAAAAGTTTTATTTCTAAGAGTCTGGTAGATGTGGCATAAACACAATTTTTATTTCTAGGAGTCTGGTAGATGTGGAAATTTATTTGTAAAATTGTTCACGCCACGATATAGCTGAAATACTGTTAAAGTTGGCGTGAAACATCAATCAATCAATTAATCAATCAATCAAAGATTTCCCTAAGCAACATTACATGTACATGTAGGTTAAAGTTGAGACTTACATTTCTCTAATTCTTGTTCAATTTTCACACTTCTCAACCCGTGTGAGAAGAAATTGATGATCAACGTGTGGATCACTTTGTTCTCAGTCGCTGATTGGTAAATTACGCTAATTATGTCTCAAGCTGTGGGTGAGATAAGCATTTCACGCTTCTTTTCCCGTAAAAATGTTACGTTTCGCAAAATGTCATTGTATCAATAAAATTGTTTAATTAACCGTAACTAACGTAATCATCCGTACCGTCATCAAGAACCCCTCATCTGGAATCTTGTACCTTCTCCATCATTGCTTCAAAAACATTCCTTAATGGGTGTAACGTCTTCGTCAGTGACGTCATTGCACGTCAATTTAAAGTACATGTCAGTGACGTCATTGGACTTTAAAATGTGAAAATTTAACTATCTTGATTTGAGAAATTATAGTAATAAACGGGAAACAATGTTAGAGACTATATGTAACGTATATTAGTTGAATCACATTTAATTAATAAGAAGTTCGTAAGAGAAACTCTCCAACACTTAGACACAATAAAAACATAGATACCAAATTAGGTTCGCACGACGCATTTTTGGAATAACGTTCATCAGGTGAAACCCAAAATCAAAAGATTGGGAAGCCAAATAATAAAAAGTTTTGGAAGCAATAAAACCAAAGGACCTAAACAGGTAACCCAAAATCAGCTACGGTCATCTATGTCTGAGAGAGGAGAATTTTAGTTTTATTAATAAGTACATTAGGAACTGTACATTTCAGTAAAAAATATCTCTAATAAACCATGTCAGTGCCGAAACACTGATTACTGGTCGGATTATACTCTCGGGGACCAATACTAATTAGAGATGAACACCGCTTAGTGTTTCCCCCAGCTTTCAAAAGGGGCATGGTAATTTATTTTTGAAAAAGGGCACATGAAGCGCGTGAAAGTCAATTGCTAGGGCACATTAAACGCGCGAACGTATTTTGTAAGGGCACATACAAATACATGTTATATATAAAAAAAATATTATATATTTTCTTTAAAACTATACAACAAAGTACACAGCAGACAATATACATTGTACAATCTGAATAACTGAACAGCCAAGATAAAAATTAAATAATTTTCTTTTTAAAAAGTGGTCATATAGTTTAATATACCAACATTGATTACAATTTAAATGTTATAAATATTTAAATATGATTCCAAGTTTTTTTTTTTAACTTTTAAATAATGTTAAAATGATTCTCATTATAATTAAGAATAATAAAAATGACTTTTTACATGCACAAATTAAATCTTAAAAATATTAGCAATTTTTTTTATAAACATGATAAAAGAGTCACTGATAGATGTGCCTCTTTTTTCTTGATAAAAACGCATCAACAACTTTGTCCAAATCTAAGCAATCAACATTTTCAATAAATCCTTATAAATTAATTCAAACTTTTTTGTTTTACAGCACGAACAGCACGATTTAGCAAGAAATCACTGTGGGCCGACGTTGGTGAAATCACGAAAATGTCGGTGAAATTTGAAAAAAAACGCGTTGTTTACACCGCGAAATGTCTGAGAAAAATCGAACACGGTGTTTTCGGTGATTTACTATAAAACGCCGCCAAAACACCGACATCGACGATTAAACGCCGCGAAATAAAGAAATGGGATATTAACCTTTATTTGTACATTTGTATGTTCTTGAGATTTGTATAACTGTCATTTTTGATAATATGAGTGATTCATTCATAATTATTTTCCTTTTCAGGTGTGCAAGCTGTCCTCATATTTTCGTTCTTTAATTCTGATATTTGCTTTTGTTTTAATCAATTATGTTAAGAAAACATTGTGCAAACGTATCATTACCATTTATAAGCTTGGTTTGTATTATTTTTTTGAGTTGATTTGTGGCTTCAAAGTGGGTAATATCTAATTGTAATCAAAGCCAATTAAGATCAATCAAAAACTGTTCAGATATGTGTTCTATACATGTTGCATGTGTGTCTAATTATTTACCCAATCATGCTTTTTACTCAATATTCTATATTGAATACATGTCTAATTACTTAGCCATTCATTTTTTTACTCCATGGTCCAACAAGAAGCCATTTCGTCATAACATATAGTTTCCCTTCTTTTCGGAAAGTTTGTTAAATACTACTAAGATATCCTGCACGAGGCACGGGATACCTGTCGTAGTCCGCATGAAACAATTATTTAAAGTTTAAGAAAAAAAAGTTAATCAACTAAGACATCCTGCACAAGGCACGGGATACCTGTCGTAGTCCGCGTGAAACAATTATTTAAAGTTAAAAAATATTTTTATTTATTATTGATGTAACGTATACACATAAATTTATTCAAAACCAAAGCATAAAACAATGATCGTTTGTCCGTAAATCGATACACAGTCAAACTTATTTAAGCATACATTAAAATGTAATGTCACGATACTGAATTAAATGTTTGTTTCTTTTTCTTTTGACCCTTTTTCATGCGATTTTTTCCTGTTGATCTTGGGGGCACGGGTGCCGGGTGGCTCAATGAGTTAGGTCGTTGGATCTAACAACTCATACAAGCCTATCACCAATACGGCGTGGGTTCGCGCCCGGCTTTGTAAGTTACAAAAATGGTGCACTCGACTCGCAGCCGCAATTATTGTTAAATACAACTAAGACATCCTGCACAAGGCACGGGATACCTGTCGTAGTCCGTGTGAAACAATTATTTAAAGTTTAAGAAATAAAAAAGTTAACCTACTAAGACATCCTGCACAAGGCACGGGATACCTGTCGTAGTCCACGTGAAACAATTATTTAAAGTAAAAAAAAATATTTTAACCATGCCTACAACTTGGATATAGACATTTAAGTCAATGTACAGCAGATACGACGGAGAGACAATATTGTATAAGAGACTATATAATTGCAATAATTCAGATTATTTATTTAAAGTATTTTTATAGACCGCAATTCCCGCATAAATAATTTTTTTCATCCCCTTTTTGTCTCGAGTACCAGATGTATACGTCACATCGGAAACTCGCATCAAAACTATATAAATCACGCAGTTTGTAGCAGTTTTTTTTACAAATCTAAGCTGTCGTATATTGCAAAAGAAGATTCATCAATGTCTCAAAATTGTTTTTACAATTCACGTTTGTACTAACACAAATAATCATATCGCAAAATTGAAGATTATATCTTTTCATGTTTGAAACAGTCAATCAAATACAATGTGCACAATTTGGGTACTGTAATCTGACGTTGCATGTTTAACTCACTGAAATTGAAATATACTGTACGAAATAGTAAAAAAAACATTTATTTAAAAAAGTATTTATCAGTGAGCGTCGGAAATACTATTATAGATGCGTCTCGTGATTTAATAATCAGCATCGGCCATAATATTACATACCTTAGGGTGAATTTTTTTTCTAGCACAAACCATACAAAAGACTACGCGCGTACACGTTGAGAGCATTTTTTTCTAACATACGTTTGTAAAGTTTGCACAAACTTTGACAAACTATGCAATCGCTAAATGTGCGTCTACAGTTTGTCCTTTATCGTTTGTTGCATTTGTTTCTAATCTCAACATTGAATCAATTATAGACACGTGGAATTTTCCCGCCAAAACAAAGATGGAATCTAACAAAAGAAGAGATGAGTTTATTTACCAACAACATGTGTATACATATTATCAGGTCAAACAGTGTCAGTAAACTCTGATTAAACGATGTATTTGTTTCTACTTTTGCAGCGTTTAACAAACGACACACAACGTTTGCCAAATTTTGGTTAGAAAAAAATGCACCCTTAGTATAAAATATTATCCGGATTATCTCATTTGATGGTTCAGGTGATTTATCATTCAATTCAAATATTTTATTGAACAAAATGCATAAATTTAATTATACGATATCAAATGTGATTTATCATTAATCGTCGGAAACATATATTACTGATGCGTCTCATGATTTAATAATCAGCATGGGATATAATATTATACGAATACGAAATACGAATACAAAAGCTTTAAATATTTTGATTCGGGTTCATTACAACATATAACATAAGCTCTGGTGTACCTGTTTATTGTACACTAAGATACTTTTTTTTATAGGAATGGAAAGTATTTTATTATAAAATATTTACCGTAACATAAAATTTAATATTAAATTCTTTCCACTGGATAAATTTTCAACCGGAAAAAATTATGTCTTACATTATACACGTATGATTTTCGCCGCGGTGTTGTCACCGACAATTAAAGTATTTCACCGACATTTAGGCCCTAATTTGTATAATTTCATGGTGAAATTTTCACCGTGATTTCACCGACATTTTACGGTGATTTTATGACACATCACCGACATTTCACCGCGAAAAAACACCGACCAGGGTGATTTCTTGTTAAAACGCGCTGTGCGTGCTGTATATTGAAAAATAAGGCAAATAATCAGAAATAAATTTAAATAACCCCAAAGGTGCCTCATTTAAAGAAAATCGACAGATTACAATGGCACGTGACGCCTTGAGAACGACGTTTATTTTTAGATTCCGTACATTGACAAATAACCTCAACTTTTTAAACCAATCAAAACACGTATAAAATGACATATGACTCTAAGATTAATTTATTTTCCCCTTGCCAACGAAGTTGCGAAGGAATATAGTAACGCTACCGTCCTTCCGTCCATCCGTAGCATCCTTGTGAACACTCTAGAATCAACACCCTTCAATGGATTTTGACCAAGCTTGGTACATTATGTCATACTTAGTCCTTGATTTTCAAGGTCAAAGGTCAAGGTCACAGGGTCAAATTTTTACCCCGTAGCATCCTTGTGAACACTAGAATCAACATCCTTCAATGGATGTTGACCAAGCTTGGTATATTGTGTCATACTTAGTCCTTAATTTTCAAGGTCAAAGGTCAAGGTCACAGGGTCAAATTTTTACCCCCGTAGCATCCTTGTGAACACTCTAGAATCAACATCTTTCAATGGAGTTTGACCAAACTTGGTACATTATGTCATACTCAGTCCTTAATTTTCAAGGTCAAAGGTCAAGGTCACAGGATCAAATTTTTACCCCATAGCATCCTTGTGAACACTCTAGAATCAACACCCTTCAATGGATTTTGACCAAACTTGGTACATTCTTAGTCCTTCAGAGAATCCTGAACTCTATTGATTTTGCAAGATCATAGGTCAAAGATGAAGGTCACCGGGTCAAATTGTTTACCATATAACTTCCTTATAAACATACTATAATCAACATCCTTCAATGGATTTTTACTAAACTTGGTACATACTTAGTCCTTAGGAGAGTCTGGAACCCTATTGATTTTCAAGGTCAAAGGTCAAGGTCACCGGGTTCAATTTTCAGGCGAGGGGATATGCCATGCTTTCCGTTGCCCTTGTTATAATTTTACCTTCTATTTTAATCCAATATCTTGCACGTATAAATGCACCAATGTTACGGTTTAAATGAAATAACCCTTACGCCATAATAACGGCATTCTACTTCAGTTCATTTATCAATGCATACAGTGTTACCCATTTTTTTCAGTGGGTAACAGATCGACAGTAAGAAAAATATTCTTCAGTGGCGCAAATTTAGTCAAGTGTCTGGGAGCAAGTCCCAGTGACCCGGTTGGAAACACGTGGTAGTAATACATTACATCATCATTCTATCATACACCATACATGTACATGTTTTATTTATTTAATCAATTATAAACGAAAACCACGATTTGCCACCAACTTTAAGATAAAGGAAAACTTCTTTTCAAGTCGATAAGACATGCACAGATTAATTAGTTTGCCTTCCACTGATGTGTGTGTAAAATGGAGGTGGGGGTGGGTGAGATTGAAATCTAAGCTAGTTGTAGTTAGGGGCAGCACTTGTCCACAGTGGTCAGGTTGCAGGTTCCGATGTGGAGTCCTGGTATGGTAATATTGTCTTATTATACCCCCGCTTCCCGGAGGGGGAGGGGGTATACTGTTTTAACTCTGTCCATTCGTCCGTCCGTTCAAGATATTGTTCGTCACATTTATCTCAGCAACTATTGATGGCAGAAAGCTGATATTTGATCACAAGCTTCATAAAGGTATGCCATATTGTAGGAAGCGTTTTTGGACCAGTCAGATTCCTACTTCCTGTTTGCCGTCTTAGTTGGTTTTTATTCACATTGAACATATATGCACATTTTTCGTCACATTTTTCTCAGCAACTATTGATGACATAAATCTGATATTTGGTGACAAGCTTCATATGGGTACCCCATATCATGGGAAGCCTTTTCGGATCCGTCAGATTCCTACTTCTTGTTTGCCGACTTAATTGGTTTTTATACACATTGAACATATATGCACATTTTTCGTTGCATTTTCCTTCAGCAACTATTGATGGCAGAAAGCTGATATTTGGTTACAAGCTTCATATAGGTATGCCATATTGTGGGAAGCGTTTTTGGACCCATCAGATTCATACTTCCTGTTTGCTGATTTAATTGGTTTTTATACACATTGAACATATATGCTCATTTTTCGTCGCATTTTTCTCAGCAACTATTGATGGAAGAAATTTGATATTTGGTCACAAGCTTCATATAGGTACTCCATATCTTGGGAAGCATTTTTGGACCTGTCACATTCCTACTTCCTGTTTGCCAATGAGTGGGGGTATCATAAGTAAGCATTAGCTCACAGTTGATCTTGTTTCTTACTCTTCGCTATGTTCATGGAGTATCAAGAGATTGTTATTTGTATCTACTACAGAAGGGTGATACAACAATGTAGGAGCCATCGTGGTCGTGATCGTATGGTAGTTGGATTAACAACTACCTGTGCAATCACTGCCTATCACCTCTAAAGTTGTGAGTTGGAATCCCGCAGATGGCGAGGTTTACTCGATACAACATTATGTGATTGAGTTTGTCAGTGATTTGCGACAGGTCTGTCTTTTTTTCCAGGTACTCCAGTTTCCTCTACAAATAAAACTGACCACCACATATTTTTAAACTGAAATATTGTTGAAAGTGGCATTAAACACCATAACACTAACCTTAGCCCTACAAAAATGTATTTATTTACCTACTGTAACTATTTAGGGGCCCGGGTGGCTGAATGAGTTAGGTCGTTGGATCTAACAACTAATACAAGCCTATCACCAATACGGCGTGGGTTCGCGTCCGGCTTTGTAAATTACAAAAAGGGTGCACTCGACTCGCAGCCGCAAGTGATAAAGTTTACCAGTTGATGTGCCCAGGGTCTGTGGTTTTCTCCGGCTTCCTCCACTACTAAAACTGGTCGCCATGATATAGCTGAAACATTGCTGAAAGTGGCGTTAAACACCAAAATTCGAATTCAAATTCATTCCTACTGTAATTATCATACAAACATGATAATGATTGCATGCAGGATAAATACTATTTCTTGATTTTAAGAAAGTTCTGTCTTTAAGTAAATTATGACAATATCAGCATTGAACGTGCAACATAATTGTTCATTAGTTACGAGGAATATTGATGTTTTTGCCCCTCCTCCCCATTTTTCGCAAAAATTTAACTTAATTACAATTTCAGTTCATGGTATTTTGTTATATTTTTTGTATTTGATTTCTGACAAAATTTCATACACATTATTTGCTGGACCCTCAGCAGATGCTTGTTGGTTTCTCTGTGTTATTAAGTCCATCTGATTATTGTATCAATTTAGAATTTTTGAACTATCTTTAAATGAATAATACACAGATCAAGTTTGTTCTTGCAGTTTCCTTTCAAAAGTCATCATTTTAATATCTAACATCTCTGGTGAGTGACAACAGGCTCCCTGGAGCCTATTTTTTTTCACTCTATAAAGGGGTTGTATTAAAAGCATGTAAAAATGCATATTTTTTTTAAGGTGGAAATGCTTAAATTGTCTATTAAATTTAGGTTGATACATGTACAGTGAGTCTTGACTAACTTGGTATTTTTTTGCAGGGTTAACACAAAGAAAAAAAACAATGGATGATTTAAACTCAAAGAAGATTTAAATACCACAGACGAATCAGCATACATTTTAAAGGAACAGGAATATTTGGCTGAGAAATAACCCAGATATATGCTCATACATTTGCATGATCAGAAGTAATCCATAAATAAAATAGAATGTTGGAGCTGTTTGTATGGTGTAGGGTCTGTGTGTATTACATGTGGTAGTGAACAGGACACATTATACAAGATTATCTTGCAAAAATGTACATATCATGTAAAACAATTTATGTGTTTGATTCCTCATAGTCTACTTGCGATTTTTCATGTACAAATCCAAAGAATACAATGGCATGGATATTTTGGATTCAATATTCAGATATAGACAGAAAGATGTGATGAATTAAGTAATTGAATATTTATTTAATGATTCAGAAACACATGAATAAATGTAGTTTTCAGTTCAGACAAAAATCAGGATTCCGCCATACCTACATGTACATATTAAGATGCAGTAAACCCTGAAACATAATTTTGAGATCATGGAGATAATTTAATTTAATTGTTAATAAAACATTTGAAAGTGAAGTTGTTTCTTTTTCAGTACATTGTTTAATGACATTATATGTATATATAGATAACAGTTCCCAGAATTGTGTGGGAAACAATATTGTTGTAGTATTATTAGTACTTGTAAAGATATGACACATTATGACCCAAAGGTGTTTTATGTTATACACTACATACACAAACTTTTGATCCATCATTTGTCCATTGGAGGTTAGGTGTTTAACACCACTTTCAAAAATATTTCAGTTACTACTTTTGTGGCGGAAATTGGAGTACCCAGAGAAATCCACAGACCTATCGCAAGTCACTGAAAAACTTTATCACATAATCAATGTTTTATCGAGTACACCTTGCCATGAATGGGGTTCAACATCACAACGAAAAGTAATAGGCAACGATTGCACAGGTAGTTGTAAATTCAACTACCATACGACCACGACAGCCCAAGTTCAGTTAAGATGAAAGGTAAAGTGTTTTATTGATATTGATGGAATTTATAATTATCACTACTTATAAACTTTCTTTTCATATCAATCAATGAAAATAATTTGTTTGCTGAAAGTATGTTTTTAACTCACTTTGCCAAAGGCAATATAATGTGAGCTTTTGCCATCACTTGGCATTCTTCGTTTGTTGTCCATCGTCCGTTAACTTTTCACATTTTAAACTTCTCTGAAACCCCTTAGCCAAATGAGCTGAAACTTGGTAGGAAGCCTCTATGGAGGGTCCTCTATAAAGATTGCTCATTTTGTGCCGATCCATTAACAAACATGGCTGCTACAGGCAATTATTTTTTCTGATTGGACTATTATTTAAAATCTTCTCCTCTGAAAACGCATGGCCAAATGAACCGAAATTTGGTGGGAAGCATCTATGGAAGGTCCTCTGTACAGATTGCTAATTACGTCACGATCCGATAACAAACATGGCCGCCCCAGGCAATTCTTGTTTCTGATTGGTTAATTTCTAAAAAATCTCTGAAACCGCCTGACCAAATTAATCGAAACTTGGTAGGAAGTAGTTATGGAAGATCCTCTATAAAGATGGCTGATTTCGTCCCCATCCGTTAACAAACATGGCCACCATAGGCAATTCTTGGTTCTGATTGGTTGATTTTTAAAAATCTTCTCCTCTGAAGCCGCATGACCAAATGAAGCGAAACTTGGTATGCAGCATCTAATGAAGGTCCTCTATTAATAGTGCTCATTTTTCCCGATCCATTGATAAACATGGCCACCACAGGCAATTCTTGTTTCTGATTGGTCGATTTCTAATAAATCTTCTCCTTTGAAATCGCTTTGCCAAATGAATGGAAACTTGGTAGGAAGCATCTATGGAAGTTCCTCTAAAGAATGCTAATTTTGTATAAATCCATTAACAAGCATGGTCGCCGCAGGCAATTCTTGTTTCTGATTGGTCGATTTCTAAAAATCTTCTATTCTGAAACAGCTTGGGCAAATGGACGGAAACGTGGTAGGAAGCCTCTATGTTAGGCCTCTATGGGAATTGCTCATTCTGTTTTGATCCGTCAACAAACATGGCTGTCATAGGCAATTCTTGTTTCTTATTGGTCGATTTCTAAAACAGCTTTTCCTCTGAAAGTTCACCCATGAAGAGTACGTTTCCATGGATGCAACGTCAGACGCAATCTATTACAAAGGGGAGCAACTTATGAAATAAAACCATGTGAAACAGCCTTAACACACCCACGTAACACGAACCCCACTAAGAACTGGGGGTGAACTCATGTGCTTCGGGAGGGTTAGCAGTTCCTGCTCCGCTAGTGATACCCGTCGTGTAAAGGACGCATATCTTGTTCTCTCTTAAGTAACGATTCACACTATTGGCCAGCTCTAACCCCCTGTTATCTCTAAGCAATGATTCACACTATTGCCTAACTTCATGTTCTCTCTAAGCAACGACGCACGCCATTATTTTGTTGAACCTAATTTTCCGGCATTATTTTGTTGAACCTAATATTCCATCATCATTTTGTTGAACCTAATTCTCCACCATCATTCTGTCGAACATTTTCCTCCATCATTTTGTTGAACATTTTCCACCATTATTTTTTAAACCTAATTTTCCACCATCATTTTGTTGAACCTAATTTTCCACCATCATTTTGTTGAACATAAATTTTCACCATCATTTTGTTGTAGATTAATTTTCCACCATCAGTTTGTTGAATCTTTTCCACCATCATTTTCAATGTTGAAATTAATATCCCAACACCATTTTGTTGAACATAACTTCCCACCATCATTTTGTTGAACATAACTTTCCACCATCATTTTGTTGAACCTAATTTTCCACCATCATTTTGATGAATATTTACCACCATCATTTTGTTGAACCTAATTTTCCATCATCATTTAGTTGAACATTTTCCTCCATCATTTTGTTGAAAATTTTTCACCATTATTTTCTCGAACCTAATTTTCCACCATCATTTTGTTGAACATACTTTTCCACCTTCAATTTATTAAATCTAATTTTCCATCATCATTTTGTTGAACATACTTTTCCACCATAATTTTGTTGAACCTAATTTTCCACCATCATTTTGTTGAACATTTACCACCATCATTTTGTTGAACCTAATTTTCCATCATTTTGTTGAACATTTTCCTCCATCATTTTGTTGAACATTTTCCACCATCATTTTGTTGAACCTAATTTTCCACCATCATTTTATTGAACATTTACCACCATCATTTTGTTGAATCTAATTTTCCATCATTTTGTTGAACATTTTCCTCCATCATTTTGTTGAACATTTTCCACCATTATTTTGTTGAACCTAATTTTCCACCATCATTTTGTTGAACATACTTTTCCACCCTCATTTTGCTAAACATAATTTTCCACCATCATTTTGTTGTAGCCTAATTTTCTACCATCAATTTGTTGAATCTTTTCCACCATCACTTTGTTGAAATTAATATTCCAACACCATTTTAAGCTTATTTTTAGCCGAGTTGCGACAAAGACGAACTCGGCTTATAATATAATGAATGGCGTTAGGGCGTTTGGAAGTCCGGGCGTCCGGGGGGCAATCGTTTCCGCACAATATCTGAAGAATGAAATGTCTGATCTAAATGAAACTTGGTACACACATGGCAGGTGGTGAGAGGAGGAAGCCTATTGATATTCAGGATCGTCGGACAAAGATCAAGGTCACACCGTCTAAAAATAAAACAAACATTTTATACTTTTTTCATTTCCGCACGATATCTCAAGAACTAAATGTAGGATCTAAATGAAACTTGGCACACATCTTCCTGATTGTGAGAGGAGGAAGTCTGTTGATAATGAGGCTTGTAGAACAAAGGTCAAGGTCACAATTTCTAAAAATAGAAACAAAATTGATACTTTTTTCGTTTCCACACCATATCTTAAGAACGAAATGTTGGATCTAAATGAAACTTTGTACATACATGCCTGATGGCAAAAGGAGGAAGACTGCTGATATTGAGGCTAGTAGGACAAAGGTCAAGGTAACAACTTCTAAAAATAGAACAAAAATTAGATACTTGTTTTGTTTACGTATGGTATCTAAAGAACAAAATGTCTGATCTAAATGAATCTTGGTACACACATGCCTGATGGTGAGAGAAGGAAGCCTATTGATATTAAGGTTTGCAGATCAAAGGTCAAGGTCACAACTTCTAAAAATAGAACAAAATTTAGATACTTTTTTGTTTCCGCGAGATATCTTAATAGCGAATTGTTTAGTTGGGTCTAAATGAAACTTGGTACACACATGTCTGATGGTGAGAGGAGGAGACCTATTGATATCAAGGTTTGTAGGACAAAGGTCAAGGTCACAACTTCAAAAAATAGAACAAAAAATAGATACTTGTTTTGCTTCCGCACGATATCTTAATAACGAAATGCCGGATCTAAATAAGGGTAATAACAAAATTACCGAACACAGAGCAATCATCCAAAGGGAAATTCAAAACTCATGAATCAATAAACAGACAAAATCAGTCTTGGTACACACATGCCTGATGGTGAGAGGAGGAAGCCTACTGATATTGAGGTTTGTAGGTCAAAGGTCAAGGTCTCAACTTCTAAAAATAGAACAAATTTAGATACTTTTTTGTTTCCGCGCGATATCTTAAGAACGAAATATCGGATCTAATTGAAACTTTGTACACACATGCCTGGTGAGAGGAGGAAGCCTATCGATATGAGGTTAGTAGGACAAAGGTCAAGGTCACAACATTTAAAAATAGAACAAAAATTTGATACTTTTTTCGTTTCCGCATAATATCTTAAGAGCGAATTGTTCAGTTGGGTCTAAATGAAACTTGGTACACACATGTCTGATGGTGAGAGGAGGAAACCTATTGATATCAAGGTTTGTAGGACAAAGGTCAAGGTCACAACTACTAAAAATAGAACAAAACATAGATACTTGTTTTGCTTCCGCACGATATCTTAATAACGAAATGCGGATCTAAATAAGGGTAATAACAAAATTACCGAACACAGGGCAATCTTCCAAAGGGAAAGTCAAAACTCATGAATCAATAAACAGACAAAATCAGTCTTGGTACACACATGCCTGATGGTGATAGGAGGAAGACTATTGATATTGAGGTTTGTAGGTCAAAGGTCAAGGTCACAACTTCTAAAAATAGAACAAAATTTAGATACTTTTTTGTTTCCGCGCGATGTCTTAAGAACAAAATATCGGATCTAAATGAAACTTGGTACACACATGCCTGGTGACAGGAGGAAGCCTATCGGTATGAGGTTAGTAGGACAAAGGTAAAGGTCACAACATCTAAAAATGGAACAAAAATTTGATACTTTTTTCGTTTCCGCATAATATCTTAAGAGCGAATTGTTCAGTTGGGTCTAAATGAAACTTGGTACACACATGTCTGATGGTGAGAGGAGGAAACCTATTGATATCAAGGTTTGTAGGACAAAGGTCAAGGTCACAACTTTTAAAAATAGAACAAAAAATAGATACTTGTTCTGCTTCCGCACGATATCTTAATAACGAAATGCCCGATCTAAATAAGGGTAATAACAAAATTACCGAACACAGAGCAATCTTCCAAAGAGAAATTCAAAACTCATGAATCAATAAACAGACAAAATCAGTCTTGGTACACACATGCCTGATGGTGAGAGGAGGAAGCCTACTGATATTGAGGTTTGTAGGTCAAAGGTCAAGGTCTCAACTTCTAAAAATAGAACAAAATTTAGATACTTTTTTGTTTCCGCGCGATATCTTTAGAACGAAATATCGGATCTAAATGAAACTTCGTACACACATGCCTGGTGAGAGGAGGAAGCCTATCGATATGAGGTTAGTAGGACAAAGCTCAAGGTCACAACATCTAAAAATAGAACAACAATTTGATACTTTTTTCGTTTCTGCATATTATCTTAAGAGCGAATTGTTTAGTTGGGTCTAAATGAAACTTGGTACACACATGTCTGATGGTGAGAGGAGGAAACCTATTGATATCAAGGTTTGTAGGACAAAGGTCAAGGTCACAACTTCTTATAATAGAACAAAAAATAAATACTTGTTTTGCTTCTGCACGATATCTTAATAACGAAATGCCGGATCTAAATACGGTAATAACAAAATTACCGAACACAGAGCAATCTTCCAAAGGGAAATTCAAAACTCATGAATCAATAAACAGACAAAATCAGTCTTGGTACACACATGCCTGATGGTGAGAGGAGGAAGCCTACTGATATTGAGGTTTGTAGGTCAAAGGTCAAGGTCTCAACTTCTAAAAATAGAACAAAATTTAGATACTTTTTTGTTTCCGCGCGATATCTTAAGAACAAAATATCGGATCTAAATGAAACTTGGTACACACATGCCTGGTGAGAGGAGGAAGCCTATCGATATGAGGTTAGTAGGACAAAGCTCAAGGTCACAACATCTAAAAATAGAACAACAATTTGATACTTTTTTCGTTTCCGCATAATATCTGAAGAGCGAATTGTTCAGTTGGGTCTAAATGAAACTTGGTACACACATGTCTGATGGTGAGAGGAGGAAACCTATTGATATCAAGGTTTGTAGGACAAAGGTCAAGGTCACAACTTCTAAAAATAGAACAAAAAATAGATACTTGTTTTGCTTCCGCACGATATCTTAATAACGAAATGCCGGATCTAAATATGGGTAATAAGAAAATTACCGAACATAGAGCAATCTTCCAAAGGGAAAATCAGAACTCATGAATCAGTAAACAGACAAAATCAGTCTTGGTACACACATGCCTGATGGTGAGAGGAGGAAGCCTATTGATATTGAGGTTTGTAGGTCAAAGGTCAAGGTCACAACTTCTAAAAATAGAACAAAAATTTGATACTATTTATAAATATCACAGCAAATACTAAGGTTCAGAATTATATAACTAGGCATTGTCCATCCATATATCCGCAACTCGGCCTTCGCACCTTTGATGTGTTACTGATTTTTCCACCATCATTTTGTTGAACATTTATCACCATCATTTTGTTGAACCTACTTTTCCAACTTCATTTTGTTGAACCTAATTTTCAACCATCATTTTGTTGAACACTTTCCACCATTATTTTGTTGAACCTAATTTTCCACCATCATTTTATTGAACATACTTTTCCAACTTCATTTTGTAGAACCTAATTTTCCACCATCATTTTGTAGAACTTAATTTTTCACCATCATTTTGTAGAACCTTTTCCACCATTATTTGGTTGGACTTGTTACACCAATATTTGTTCTCTAAGTTATTTCTGCAGTACACTATTCTTCTCTCCAGAATGTACAAGGGAAGACCCAGTTTATATATGACTGCATAGATTTAACATGTATATACATATATATCTAAGGGGCACGGGTGGCTCAATGAGTTAGGTCGTTGGCTCTAACAACTCATACAAGCCTATCACCATTATGCCGTGGGTTCGTGCCCAGCTTTTTAAATCACAAAAGGGTGCACTCGAGTGGTAACCGCAAGTGATAAAGTTTACCAGTTGCTTGCCCATGGTCGGTGGTTCTAACCAGGCACTCCAGCTTCCTTCACCACTAAAACTGGTCGCCATGATAAAGCTGAAATATTGCTGAAAGTGGCTTTAAACACCAAAAATTAAAATTAAAATTCATGTAGATCTATTTTTTAACATGTCCCAGGTGACTCAATCAGTTAGGTAGTTGGATTACTTAGCAACTCATAGAAGCCTATCACCAATGCGGCGTTGGTAAATTATAAGGCAGGTGCTGAAATATTGCTGAAAATGGCGCTAAACACAATAAATCAATCATATTTTTAATACGTGTCTTTATAATCATGCATTGCCACATTTTAAAAGCTTTCTGTAAGGCACTAAAAATGTCTTGGCATTACAAACTTCTTGATCCCATGAATATGTCCTCTTGCAAAATTTTACTTTTAAGTTATACAGAAAAATATAGAGGATATTATATAAGATATTATACATAAAAACGAAGGGTTTGGAAAATATTTCTGATAAGTTAAATCCATTTCGAAGAGATATTGTTCTTAATTTGTTAAGACTTTTTGCCAATAAAAGATGAAAAGGAAAACAATATTATTAACATCATAAGTCAGCCCATTAAGCTTAATTTTAATATTAAAGAAATAAGATTTTTGTTTAACTCTTGAAAAATATTGTTATAATTGTGTCTTTTTTATTAGTAATATTGTCACTGAAGATAAATAAATGTTTGTCATATCAGGAAATTTAAAACAAAGAAGAGTTTGAAGATACCCAAGGGGTAATCAGCAATACATATGTAAAGTACAAAATGTCTTATTTGTGTTATTTCTGTTTGTTTATGTAGAGTGGTGCCCAACACTTATTGTGTTGTGTTTTTGTTTTGTTTGTCTTCGTCTTGTGTACCCTATGTTGCTGCTAACAAGGAAGATACTGAACCAAAGATTCCTCTTGGTTAAGTTGAAGTCATCACTTCGAACGTTTTACGGTCACCACTATGATTTGGTTGACCGTTATGGAATATCTGTGTCACAAATGACCACGGATATGTTCAACTTATCGTAAAGTCTTCCCGGTCTTTTCCTCATTCATGACTTATTATCGGGTTTGTAACTAGATTAACACGACGGGTGCCCCTAGTGGAGCAGTAACCGCTCACTCTTCCGGAGCACGTGAGTTCACCCCCGATTTTTAGTGGGGTTCTTGTTACTCGTTCTGCAGTTGTATGTGTATGTTGTTTGTCCTTTTGTACTTTTTCTTTTGACCATTGTGTTGTCTGTACTTCTTCGATGTACAGATTGTCATTACCCTTTGGTATCTTCAAACTCCTTTTACCACTTTCTCTGGATTGTCTATTTTTGATTGCCTCTGCTGTATTCTTTAACGTTTATTTAGATATCTCCTCTGACCTGCATTTCCAACATTATTCCCCTTTTTTCAGTGTTCAGTGGGTTAAGATCAGAGGTGATTATTCGTTTTGTCAATATTGATGGGGTTGTTGACCATCACTGTTTAAACTGTCTTTTCTTAATTGTCATAGAAACAAAGAGAATGGCAAAATCATTCTTAGTCCTTGAAAAAAAGCCAAAGAACGATGAGGACACAATTATATATACCACAAGCTAACTAAAGCGAACAACCAGATCCTGGTCTATTAAAGAAAACATGTAAGGAGACAGATAAATATAGCATAGTTATGTTTCTTTCTGAATCCTTGGTGTTATTCTTAGAATTTATATTTTGTATTACGTATGTTTTAGAAATAAGATATACTTAAACCAAAGACACAAAAATAAATGAATTTACATCATATAATATTATGATCCCCATGGTAACCCCAAAATATTTAACAAAACCTTCTGGCAGTTTTAAAATTTTTAAATACACAAAGAGGATGGGCCACTTTCCCCTTATTTTGTTTCACTAGGAAATTGACTACGTGGTATTAAATGATGAATTTAAGAAATAGAAATACTGTTCGACATTTTTGTGTACATTTGTCATATATTATGGTCATTAAAACGGAGAAAAACTACCATGGAAAACCAAGAAAATCGTAATTTGTACATTTTCCAAGGATTTCAGGCATTTGGAACAGGGAATCCCCTATGAAGCACCTCCACAACCAATATGAAGTATGTTTTTTTATAATCTTCTGCATGTCTTTTAACCCTCTGCAAAAATTGAGTGTTGTTGTCAAGGTCCTAGATATAGAAAAAAAAACTTTTTAGAAAAAATGCACAGGGCACTTACCTATGAGCTATATGTATATGTAATTTCGCCACGCTTACTATGAGTTTGGTAGCTCATTCGGTATGATGGGTCGGTGTCATGTAATTGCGAAGTGCAGTGTGATTTTTATTATGGGTTCGAGTCTTGTCAACAGCTGTAATTTTTGTTTGTTTACAAATTACATATTTTTGGTCAAAATTAAATAATTGTTGAGCACTTGACTTTATGAAAGCTAAGCAAATACATCAGTTGGCATGAATTATATCTATCTTGCTTATATTTATAGTATTATGCCCTGTTCTTATGTATATCAAAGCATACTTCCTATTCCCGTGAGTTTGTTTACAATTACATTCTGCAAAACTTTACAAACATAAACAGTAAGCTATTCCATAAAATGTCGACCAAAACATAAATATGTCCGTGTGTAATTACTACAGCAACAATGAAAATCAAGTGTTGCGTATGCCATAAACATAAAAAAGGCCAAACCAGGAAAATAACCGAGAAACAAACAGAATAATTTCAAAGTCAAGGAAATTATGTTCTTGAAAGTGGAATTATTTGTAATCAATGTAGACAAATTTTTTATGGTGATGGAAAAATCAAAGAAAATGCGAAAAATGATCAGCATAAATCATCACCCTCGGGTGCAACTTCTACCTGTATTACACTTCCAATCGTTACTGTTGGTAAAACTACGATAATTTGTGCCGTATGCAGAACAACTGAATGTCCGTTTGTAGCTATACCTGAAAAGGCCAGAATGTCTATATTTATTAAACAAGGTCTGTTTGTACCAGTTGGTGTCCGGTGTTGTCCATACTAAGAATATATGACTTCAGTTGTCGGCCGGTGCATATATTGTATCTTGACCTGTGTCGGTCTAATATCTATAGCGTGTCGTGACGCTGTAAATTCCTTGAATTTTGAATAATTTCAAACTTTCATAGGAAGAATAAATATTGTTTTGTGTCTGATCTTATTTGATATATTATATTTCCATGTGAGCCTTATGTTTCTCTGTTCTTAATGACGATAGCTAAACATGCCAATCTTGTTCAGAAATAGCGTAAAAATTGCTGTCGTTAATAGACAATATATGAAACATTATTTAACGAAGACAACAATAGTTGTGGCCTTACAGCTGGGGGAATACCTGTTCACAGGTAAAATTCACGACGTTTGTATCTCTTTAAATAGCATCCGATGATTTAAAACTAACACAAGAAATCGATTTTAACAAGTGAAATAAAACAGCGATAAAATGGCCCAGGCTCTTTGCTAAGTTACCTTATATTTAATATTTGAAAGCGTTGAACCATTTATATAAACAATATCATTGCAGTGTTTTAAAATATAAAGTTAATGTGAATGATGCTTTCTAACTGGGATAACAACGAGGTCCACCGAATCTTTTCCCAGTTTTGTGTCGAATACACATGCACTTTATATTTTATCACACTGCAATAATATTGTGGTTATCCTGCAGAAAAATCTTTTTAATCCAGTCACGTTTATATGTTGGATTAAATAATGAAATTATATAACAATCCCTTGACTGCCCCTTTTAACATAGGTGGGTACGTGACAGCATATAACAAATACTTATCCAATCAATGCAATGTGCGTATTCAAATAGAACAGGTACAGGATAAATAGGAGTATTCGAGCTATTTTGTTAGTTTTAAAAGCATATTTTATTTCCCTATTGTACTTTTTTCATGTAAGAGGGATTTGGTGCTATTTGACTTCTTCATGAAAGAAACATTAATATTATCATCACTGTTTCATTCAAGAAAGCTGACTACATTTCTTCATTCAAGGTAAATGTATACATTTATTCTATGTTATAATATGTACATTACTCTAAATTTGATATTCTATATTTTTATTAAATTGCATAGTGCGGGGATAAAACCATAAGACGCACACGGGTTTGTTTGTACGAATTGCAGCGGTCTGGTTTTTGATTTGGTTTTATGGTGTTTAACACCACTTTCAACAATATTTCAGCTATATCGTGACAGTCAGTTTTATTGATGGAGGAAACCGGAATACCCTGAGAAATTCATCGACCAGTCGTAAGTCACTGACACACTGCGAATTTGTCGATTGGTTTCTTGGACTGAAATAAGAATATATTGCATTTAGATGTAAAGTAATACCTTTAAAGAAACCGAGGAAAACAGCCAAATGATTTGCATTTTTATTTTAGATAGGATGGGAAGCACGTAAATTTGTTTAGCACTCTGCGTTTCTAGAATCCAAAATAAGGATGGACAATCCAATAAAATAAGCTAAAAGACACCGGTTAGAAACACACGGTGTCGTATGTCTTATTCTAAGAATATGTCCAGTTCGAGCTCTTCTCCCTTAACCTATGTTATGGCGTATTCGTCAACGGAATCCATCATTATTTTGAAGAAAAAAAAGTAATACACAAAGTCCTGTAATGCGTTTTTGTAATTTGAAATTGGAAATGCAAATTAAATTGGTGTAATTGATAGATAAAATTGACAGTTGTATACTGAAATTACTGAGGAACATGGAATTCTTTATGATTCCAGACGTTGCCAAGATTGACGGCAGCGATCCCATTATTGGCAAAACTAAATGAAGGAACGGTTTGTTGTCTTATAATTGTTAGTCGGTGAGGACTGGTTTAGAAATCCGAAATTTAGTCATATCACAAATAATACTAACTAGTGTGTAATTATTGATTAAAACCCAGTAGAGTTGATAATGTTGATCAATCTCACTAAGCATATGAATTGTCAATATTTTAAGTGTATGAAAACACATTTGCAATTTTAAAAGTCTATATTTTAATTTTTAATTGAATTGCAGTCTTTTAAATTGTAAAATCGTCTATATGAATTTGAAATGTAGTTAAGATTTTTATATATACAGGTGTCTATATAATTTATGTCTGTATGATCATGTGCTTTTAATATGCTTTTTGACAACTGTCCAATATATTGCCATATCAATATTTTATGATATCAAGGAGGCGTGGTTTTTCCAACCAAGAACAAAATAAGATACAGGACATTTATGACCATAGAGACTAACATTTTATACATCTATTTATGTTTTTTTTTGTTAGTTGTTCTGCAATGTTGATCACATTTTATTTAAACCACAAACACTATTATTATGTAAATATATTATCAGATAATAGTTGTACAACATGCTGAAACATGTGAAATGACATTGAAATGTCCTCTGTAAGAAATTTAAAATTTTATACCAAATATCAGGTGGAACTTCTCTAATAGCATTGACCTAACTCTTGTTGGGTTTATTTCTATACTCATGATATTACAAATATCTAAGGAGGCCTGGGGGGCTCTCATGTTAAATTCTAACTAGACTTCTAGCAATACATCAAGTGGTAAGGGTTTTAGACACATCTCAAGGTGGGGTTTTCATTAGTTAGCTCGATAAGGTCTTCATAAGTGTCATACCTTTCCTACTCCAAGAAGTGTGGTAATCACGATTGAGTTGAAGCAATCTCCGAAATAAAATTGTAGATATCTAATATAGCGTGCACGACGCGTTCATAAAATATTGATATCCGCCAACAGCCCAATCTGAATATTAAGATACCTACTGTGGCCATAGTTATATTCAATTATCTATTGCTGCCGTGGTTATATATAGATGTTCACCATCACCGGCATCCAGATATCCAAGGGTTGTAGCTAAATTTCTGCTGTTGTTGTAGTTATATTTAGATATCTACTATTTTGGCATAGTTATATTTAGATATCCTTTTCGCAGTAGTTATATTTAAATATCTACTGTGGTCGTAGATATTTATCAATTATGGACTTTTTACGAGGTCAATATGTTATATATAGACCTGTTAGGATTATATTGACCGAAGACGAATATAACATATTGACAGAGTAAAAAGTCCTTAATTTTTATATTACAGATGTAATGTATTACCCGTGTCATTGAAAATAAAATATTAACACATCATTATTTTATTGTTTAAGAACACAATAAAACTAGAAAATTGTTTACTACAGGTGGGGTGTAAACGCGGTTCAAACGGACAATATCCGGATCTAAATTTAGTAACACAGCGTCAATATACTTAAAAATAGAAACATAGCGTCAATTTTTTTTTTTTAAATAGAAACAAGACGTTTGGTTTCTTCACAGAGGAAAACATACATTAACTATTCTGTATATCACATGACTGATTTAGCCAATGGAAATGTACGGAAACCACACCATATGTAATATATTTAGATATCCACTGTGGCCGTAGCTCTATTTAGATATTCATTGTGACCGTAGTTATATTTAGATATCCACTGTGGCCGTATTTAGATATCTAACGTGGTCGTATTTATATATAGATATCTACTGTGAATATAGTCATAGTGTTATATTTAGATATCTACTGTGAACGTAGTTATATTTATATTTCAACTCTCTCCGTACTGATACTAAGATATCCACTGTGGCCGTTGCTATGGTCAAAAGATAAATGCCGTAACAAAAGTGAGCCAACAAAAGACAAAAGTATCTAAAAACTTTTATAAAAAATGTATTTGGTTACAAGAACAGTATTTTACAATAATATTCAAGATAATACAAAATAACCTAGCTGTTAGTGTTCAAAGTCCAAATGATTCCAAGTATATCCAATATCAATCCTTGCTGAAAGTTCACAGTTAACAGTTCAATAATATCCAATGTATATAATTAATCCTTCATCAGTAAATTAGACTCTCTACTCCGGAGGATTGTTCACTATTTATCTATATTTGAACAGAAGTTTCCAGAACATTCGTGGCTAAAGTACATTCCAGAACATTCTTGTTATTTCATGAATATATGTTCAAAACAAGTAAACAATGTGTCTTTTATAGAACATTCTTCTAAGATATGTCATACTTTCATGTAAACAACTATAAATAGTAATCATGTAAACAATTACAAAATAATAACTTTAAAAGTACAATTTAATTATAATGTCATGAGTATAATAGCTGATAGAACTATAGGTCACTAAAATGTCATCAACAATAATATCAAATTATGCACACACTCATAACACCTTTCCCCTTAAAAAAGCTTGAGAGTACCGACAACTCTCCTAAGTTACTAAAACTATAAACAATTAATTACAATGAAATGATCTAGATAAGGCATCTGTTATAACATTATCTTTGCCTTTAATATGTCTTATAATAACATCATAGTCTTGTAGCATCAAACTCCATCTTGTTAATCTTTGATTTTTGTTCCTCATCTTATGTATGAATGTGAGAGGATTATGATCAGTAAAAACAAGTATAGGATGCATAGTCATACATAAATATACATCAAAATGTTGCAGAGCAGACAACAAAGCAAAACATTCTTTTTCAATTGTAGAATAATTTGCTTGATGCTGACCAAGTTTTTTTGAAAAGAATGAGATAGGTCTATCAACATCAGACACTTCTTGAAACAAGACAGCACCAACTCCTACATCACTTGCATCAACAGCAAGTTTAAATTGTTTTGTGTAGTCTGGAGTGATTAAAATTGGAGCATTCATTAAAAGTGATTTACTGTTTTTGAAAGCTTGTTGACAATTTTCACTCCAGATACATTTTGAATCTTCACGTAAAAGAAGTGTCAAAGGCTGAAAAACAGTAGCACAATTTTAATATTAATTTTATATTTCAAGTAACATTTCTGAATATATATAGTTATAGGAGGTGTGATGTCTTCTTCTTCTTCTTCTTCCAATCAGGTACTGACCATTTTCAGGTATAATCGTACCGCCGCATGGTGCAGGGACAACTGGACAACTGTGATTAAAAATTTTCTATTTACAGTGCATCTAAAAACATCTTGTATGGTTTACTTATGGTCGAACAGTGTGCTGGGACATCTTCTGTTTGAAGATGTCTATGGTCGGTGAGTTCAATACAGAAGTTGGCAGGGAGTTCCAGATTCTGAATCCATCAGAAAAAAATGACTTCTGGTATGTTAGGGTTCTGGCGAATGGTACAAAGTATGTCATACTATTTCCCTTACTCGAGATTATTGGAGCTAGGAGGACTGGTGGGATGTCTATCAGATTGTACACTTTGCGGTACATCTTCAGAGCCCTGGCTTGTCCGCGGCGATCTTGAAGAGGTGGCCAATGCAGTTGGTTAAGCATGTTTGTAACACTACTGGTGGTTCTGTAATCCCTGTATACCATCCTAGCTGCTCGCCTTTGCACTAATACCAATTTGTTTATGTTTTCCTGAGTATAGGGATCCCAGATACTGCATCCATACTCCAATGATGGTCTTACGAAGGCTTGGTAACATAGGGCTTTTGTCTCAGGTGGGCACTGATGTAGATTGCGTCTCAGGAAGGCAATGGTGGAGTTAGCCTTCTTCGTAACCTCCCCTATGTGATGGTTCCATTTAAGTCCCTTGTGAAGATGTATACCAAGGTATTTGGCTGTGTCTACTACCTCCAAGACATGCCCATGAATGTTGTAAGGCATGTCGACCACCTTTCTTTTGTTGGTAAAGTGTAGTATTTGACATTTTTGGGGCTGAAATTCCATCAACCGCTCATTTTCCCATCTCTGCAGTTCGCCGAGGTCTTCTTGCAACTTGATGGCATTGTCCTTATCCTTGATGGTACGGTATAAGGCGCAGTCATCAGCAAATGTCCATTGTTCTACCTGCATTATTTATACATCTTTCTTTTAATTTATATATATATATATATTTTCATAACTTTTTCTCACTTTTGAGACAGACCAGTTCCTATTTTTAGCGATGTGAGATTGTCTTATCTTGCACTAGTGCAAGACAAAAAAATCACGTGCGTTTTACCGGCAAATACATGCTGTACAGTTTATGTCAACTGCCCCCAGTTCTCCATGCTTCACCAATAAAACCACGATTATATTACATAGGTATTTTTAAATTAATGTATGTATACTATTCTGCTAGCTAATAATTTAACTATCGTGCACCTTTCATGTTTCACGGTGTATGACTTTCAAGTCAATGTTTGTTTACTTTGAGTAAATAATAGAGTGCTCTCCCTTATTAGTAACTAACGTACCTCCCTTTGACCAAATTCAAATATTTTTTCACAGCCACAGGTGTAGTGTTGAGTTGCATTTATCATATATTTATTAAATACATTGTATTTTATTATGAAATACATTTAAAATACTGCCAAGACACGGATGCATATGAATAAATTGAATATTTGCTTCAGCAATGGAAACAAAATTTGCGGGAAAACGCTCGATCGGGAATGTAAACAAAACAATTAGGTAACAACTGATAAAAGTGAGAAATAAAATCAAACACCGGCAAAAAGTGCAAGACAGGGAAATCTCCGACACGCTCTTGTAAGATTGCAATCGTTCGCTGACTCGGCGAGCCTCGTCAACGAACGATTGTAATCTTACCCTCGGGTGTCGGAGATTTCCCTGTCTTGCACTTTTGCCGGTGTTAGATTCTATATATCCTATAATTTGCTAGTATATTTTGTCTTGTTGTGTAATTGTTCAGTATTGTCTGTATTGGCTGTATTGTCTGTAAAAAAATGAAAATGACAAAAAAAAATTTAAAATTTAAAAAAAAAGTAGCAAAATTTGAACAACATTTTCGGTAAAAACCAATCATTCCTAAAAATTTCATAAGCTGTTTCTTATTTGTAGGAGTCGGAAAATTATTAATAGCATCCACTTTAGCCATAATTGGTTTAACTTGTCCATGTACAGTTGCTTGACAAAATTCACTCTTATCTAAGTTAACAGTTAAATTTGCCTTAGAAAGTCTATCAAATGTATCATGCAAATGTGATAAATGATCTTCAAAGCTATCACTACATACAATTAAATCATCAATGTAAGCTGCACAACAATCTAAACCTTTGATAACATTATTAATCATTCTCTGAAATGTAGCTGGAGCATTTCTCATACCAAATGGCATAACTTTATATTGGAATAATCAATCTGGTGCAACAAAAGCTGAGACTTCACGAGTTCTCCGTGACAACGGTACCTGCCAGTAACCTTTTAATAAGTCAAATTTTGTCACAAATTTTGCATGCCCAACCTTATCAATGAAATCTTCAATCCTAGGAATATGATATGCATCAGACTTTGTAACAGAATTAACTTTGCGAAAATCAGTAACTAAGCGAAATGTATTATCAGACTTAGGTACCAGAAGAGAAGGAGAGCTCCAGTCACTATTACTCGGCTCAATAATATCATTGTCTAACATATATTGAATTTCATTTCTCACGTTTCAAAGGATTGAGCCGATATGGATGTTGCGTTATTGGAGCAGCATCCCCAATATCAACATCATGACAAGCAGCAGTTGTTTTGTTTGGCACATCAGGAAAAATATGTTTAAAAGAAAATACCAAATTCTTTAATTTCTCTCTTTGATCAAATGTAAGGTGTGCCATTTTAGAGTCTACATTAGCCAAAATATCTGAATTATTTAATTTGACAGGTTGTTTTAAAGTCTCAAAAGAAAAAGATTGATCATCATCTGGCTTGTCATGTGTTTTCTGACTACCTTCAACATTGGCTAAAGTGGCAACAATTTTACTCTCACATTCATTTTTTCGTTCAAAATATGGTTTTAACATATTTACATGACAGACTCTGTTTTGTGTACGCCGACCTGGGGTTTTTACAATATACATTGTAGTTTAAATCATTAATTTTAGTCTCTATTTCATATGGTCCACAATATTTAGGTTGTAAAGGTTGACCAGGTACAGGCAAAAATACAAGAACTTTGTCACCTGGTTGAAAAATTCTAACCTTTGCATTTTTATCATACCATACTTTCATTTTATGCTGTACATGCTTCAAATTATCTTCAGGTACCTTACAAGCATAATATATTTTTTCTTTAAATTTAGAGACATAGTCTAAGAGATTCAAGTCAGTGTGTTCATCAAGCTATTTTTCTTTAACTAATTTTAAAGGTCCCCTAACAGTATGCCCAAAAACTAACCCACAAGGACTAAAACCAAGGGATTATCTGGCAGCAAATAGTAACAAATGAACTCCATCATCCCAATCCTTTTCATACTGGAGACAAACTGTTCTAATCATGTTCTTTAGTGTCTGATGAAAACGTTGTAAGGCTCTTTGGAACTCTGGATGGTAGGCACTAGACTTTATTGCTGTATACCTAACTGATGAACAACATGCTGGAACACTCTCGACATAAATTTGGAACCCTGGTCAGACTGCATAATCTTTGGCAGTCCCACTAATGTGAAGAATTTAACTAAGGCTTTCACAATGGCTGGTGCCTTTATATTCCGCAAAGGAATGGCTTCTGGAAAACGTGTTGAAGTACACATAATAGTAAGTAAATATTGATGACCCTACTTTGTCTTTGGAAGTAGTCCAACACAATCAATAAGTATACGATTAAGCGGTTCTTCAAACGCAGGAGTAGGTAACAGAGGCGCTGCTGGAATTTTTTGCTTTGGCTTACCAACAATCTGACAAATATGACACGACCTGCAGTACTGTGCCACATCACTTTTCAAACGAGGCGAATAAAAATGCTGTAACACCTTCTGACTGGTTTTACGTACACCTAAATGGCCAGACAAGGGAGTGTCGTGTGCAAGTTCAATTATCTCTTGCATGTAGATCTTCGACACGACTATCTTGTGTACCTGTCTCAACTCTTCACTTGCCAGTGCATCAGGTGGCCTCCATTTTCTCATCAGGATGTCATTTTTAAGGTAGTAGAACCCTGACTCCTTACTGGCGTCCTCTGTCGAAGGCGCATTATATCCGAGTCTTGCATCTGTTCCTTTACAAGCCCACTACTTGACAAAGAGAGATGGTTCACCTCTCGCTACGGGGAACACTGCTGACTGGCTTTATCAGATGACTTTGTGCTATCCCCAACATATTCTTTATCAGTCAAAAACGTGTCTGATAAATCAAAAGGATCACCTTCGCATGATGTCCGTTTTTCTTTCTTCTCCATGGCTCTGGTTACAACACAGGCCTGAAAAATATCAGCGTCTTCGTCCGACGTCTCAGCATCAACAGCTGGCTCATTAGTAACAATGGGCTCAGCAACAAACCTTTTACCAGCTATATTATTACCTAGCAAAAATGAAACTCCTTCCAAACTAAGCCACAACAAAGACACAATCATGGCATATTTCAAATTAACGTAAATGGTCTGGCCTCATATTAAAGGAAAAACGTAAGGGTACAGATTAATATAAGTATAATTAATGATTGTTTCTGAAACCTTTGTGTTATTTTTACGATTTGTATTTTGTATTTCGTATGTTGTAGAAATATTATAATATAATAATAATAATAATATAATATAAAACACAGATACATGTGAATTGTCATCATATAATATTATCCCGTGGGAACCCTAATACATTGAACAAAAACATCTGAGGGTATTTAAATTGTAAAATGCACAACTTGGTTAAATCCCGTTAAACTTCACCTTTGATAGGTGCTTAAAATTTTTTTAAAAAAGTTTGCGAGCTATTTTTATTCTACGCAAGGAAACTTTTGTGTTATTTTACTTTTCCATGAAAACAAACATTAAAAGGATCTTCATTGTATCAAACAAGACAGAACTAAACTGATTACCATTTCTTCATTCAAGCTAGAAGGGAATTATATATATTGTATTTTTTCTATATTGTGTCTTGCGGTGGTGTGCACCACATATTGTGTTGTACTTCTTTCTTTTGTTTGTCTTGGTCTTGTGTACCCATTGTTGCCAGTTTCTCCTGATTGTATATTATTGATTACCCTTCAGTTTTTATAACGTTTATTTAAAATACACTATTTTACTCTAGTTTTAATATTCTATATTTTTGCTAAGTTATAAGACCAGCGAGGATTTTCATTTACAAATTACATGAATTACGTGAAGATATCTGTGAAAACATAAACTGATGCTGAATTATTAAATACTTTGATTAGATCGTAGAAATACCAGTGACACAAAATGAACAACAAATAATAATTATTACAATAAAATAAAATACGGAAGTATCTAACTCCTAAGATTTGTTTCGTTTCCAAAGCACAATTGTTATTCTGCAAAATGTATAACGTAAACATTTGATCGACCAGCAGGATATCATAAATGGAATTTCTCGATTGGTATTGTCTTTTGACTGAATTAAGAATATATTCAATTTTTTTTTTGCAAACAGATATCTTGAAAGAAACGGAGGACACGCGATTTGAATTTTCCTTTTAGATGCGATGGGAAACACGTAAATTCGTATGACATATTTTAGCAGACAAAAGAATGAGGGAAAATCCAATAAAATTAAATAAAAATCAATGGTTAGAAACACAGGCGGTCTTATGTGACAACGTGAACCTGCTTCTGTTGTTTTATGTGTATGTGGTTGTCATTTATATGTTGTTTGTGGTGGTTGTCATTTATATGTTGTTTGTGATTTAATCTATGCATGTGCGGCGTTTTTGGTGTTTGTTGAAATTCTTTCAGGACGTCATGTTATCAATTACAGGATTAGAACTCCATTAATATGTTTAATAACGGCACCATTTTTTGCTTGAGCCAACTCAGGACCTAAATTTCCACCAGCTTATGGGGAAGTTTTCTATCTATGCGTAGAGGTGTGAAATATAGAACCTGTTGTAATAATACTAACAATTTGTTAAAAATTTAAAATGGCAACATTGAAGTAGTCTGTTTTGTCATAGGGAGCGGGAGCAAGTTGACCATTGGCGTCAAATTTGAGGTAAAGGTCAAGAATTAAGACAGAGGTGGCCATTTCTGTTTTTTCGTTTATCTCAAATTCGAATCCAGTTAGTACAATGAAGAGGTGGAAGATACCAAAGGGGTAATCAGAATCCGTAAATCGAAGAATAGACAACACATTGGCCAACGAAAAAGAACAAAAGGAAAACCAAAGATCTACAAAGCATACATATAAAACTAAAGATCGAGTAGCACGAACCCATCTAAAAACCGTAGGATAATTCAGGTGCTCTGGAAGGGTAGACAGTGGAAATAACATCACAAATATAATATAGTTGAATGTCAGATTAAAGGATTTAGCTTGTATATCTTATTTTGTCTTTGAAAAGTGCTTACATATATTCTCCCTCATCGGAATAAAGAGAAAGATGGTATGGTGAGGGGATCAGTTTGCCACTGACAAGGTTTATTAGATCGGTATGGTGAGGGGATCAGTTTGTCACTGACAAGGTTTATTAGATCGGTATGGTGAGGGATCAGTTTGTCACTGACAATGTTTATTAAATCGGTATGGTGAGGAATCAGTTTGTCACTGACAAGATTTATTAGATCGGTATGGTAAGGGGATCAGTTTGTCACTGACAAGATTTATTAGATCGGTATGATGAGGGGATAAGTTTGTCACTGACAAGGTTTATTAGATCGGTATGGTGAGGGATCAGTTTGTCACTGACAAGGTTTATTAGATCGGTATGGTGAGGGGATCAGTTTGTCACTGACATGGTTTGTTAGATCGGTATGGTGAGGGGATCAGTTTGTCACTGACACTGTTTATTAGATCGGTATGGTGAGGGGATCAGTTTGTCACTGACAATGGTTATTAGATCGGTATGGTGAGGGATTAGTTTGTCACTGACAAGGTTTATTAGATCGGTATGGTGAGGGGATAAGTTTTTCACTGACAAGGTTTATTAGATCGGTATGGTGAGGGATCAGTTTGTCACTGACAAGGTTTATTAGATCGGTATGGTGAGGGGATCAGTTTGTCACTGACAATGTTTATTAGATCGGTATGGTGAGGGGATCAGTTTGTCACTGACAAGGTTTATTGGATATACATGTTTGTATTTGTATTGAAATTTACACTTGATAAACATATAATTATTATTTAGACTAATTATGTACTCCTCCCTCAGTTGTAGGTAACATTAACTGATTGTGACGATTCTGTTTCTGATATTGTTCTTTGGATTTCGTGCTCCCAATTTTTTTTTAAATTATTTGAATTGCAAATATTTTGACTTTCATCGTACCTGATGAAGGTTATTTGATAAACACGTCGTCCACATTACATTTACTATCTACATTGTTTTATTCCAATCTAATGTTTTATGATAACAAGATGGCGCGATTAAACCTCCCGCATTTTATTTCTGTAAAGAAAATATTTGTTTCCAACAATTACAAAATAAGATAGGTGATATTTATGACCGTAGAGATTTAAATTGTATACATCTACTGATGGGTTTTGTCAGTTGTTCTGTTATGTTGATCGGATTGCCTTTTGCTTAATGATCAAAGACTAATTATTCTGATATGATATTTTAATAATAGTGGAGCAATACGCTTAGCCAGGTGACACGACATTGAAATGTCCTCTGTAGAAATGATTTAAAATTTGGTACCAAACATAACGTAGTGCTTCTACAGTATTATTGACGGAAATTTGGTTGTTTTTATATATGGTATTACAAATATTTAAACGGGGCTGGGTGTTAACGATAGTTATATTTAGATACTGTGAAAGTACTTTTCTTTGTGGGCATCAATTTTCGTGGTTTTGGTAAAGTCGTGGATTATATATTTTCAACATAATACATTTCATTGGGTAGCAAATCTTCGAGAAAGCATCAATACAATGAACAGATGAGCCTTAAAATCGTGTAATCGGAAGTGGAATCATGGATAGAAAAATGTTTATTTTAACAGTTCTGGAAAATTCTGGCATTTGTAAATTTAGCAGAATGTATTTGATCTAATTTGAAAAAAAAAACAAAAAAAAACAACAACTGAAATTACTTTATTAGCACGTACACTAGCAATTTCCTTTAATATTTGTTAAATTCGCTTTTATATCTTTATAATTCTTTTTCAATTTTCACTTCTCAACCCGTGTGAGAAGAACTCAATAACCAACGAGTGGATCACTTTGTTCTCAGTCGCTGATTGGTCAATTACGCTATTATGTCTCAACCCGTGGGTGAGATAATAATTTCACGCTACTTTTCCCGTAAAAATGTCACGTTTCTCAAAATAATGTCATTGTATCAATAAAATCGTTTAATTAACCTTAACTAACGTAATTAACCGTACCGTCATCACGAACCCCTCATCTGGAATCTTCTCCATCATTGCTTCAAAAGCATTCCTTAACGGGTGTGACGTCCACGTCAGTGACGTCATTGGACATCGATTTGAGAAAGTGGAAAACGGCTATATAAAAAGAATCAAACAAATATTTTTTAGTGGTTCATTAGAGAAGCAATCTCTAACATTGTTTCCCGTTTGTTACGATGATTTCTCAAAATCTCGACCTTTAAAATGTGAAAATTTAACTATCTTGATTTGAGAAAATATCGTAATAAACCAGAAACAATGTTAGAGACTATATCTATACAATACTGAGAAACGAGTCACCGTCAGTGTATGGTTTAAAAATATCTTTTATTCTCATAAACCATTGCAAGTTACAACATGGCATAGAGATGCACAAAGTCATGAAACTGTATTATACTTTTGTTTAATTAATAGTTTGTCTCACATTTGATAAAAAAGGACATTCCATAATATAGTGAAATTCATCACCAATTTCCTGTGTTTGACAGAATTTCTAAATATTTTTTTTCTAATTCGAATGTTTCCTTGAAATATCTATAAAAAATCGTTTTTGGTGAATTTTGGATTGAAGTGTGTCATGATTGTTTTATTTTAACTTTTAAGCTTAGCTTAACCGCATTTACAATCCAACAAATATTAATAAAAGTCTGTGTGTTCCAGATATATGGTATGCCACATTCCTTCAATACATTTTGTTCAAATTTTACCATGTCACAGTATGGTTGTATTTTTTGTTTAACTGTAGACAATATTGTAGTCATAGTCATAGACAGTTCTTTTGTTGAACAAATAGAAAAACCAGCAACATAGCTATAGGGACATTACTATATATACAAATGTCTATATAATTTATGTCTGTATAATCAGGATATTTTCTATTTGCTATTAGGTCACTGACATGATTTATTAGAAATACATTTTTGTATTTGCATTGGAATTTACAATTTATATATCATGTAATTATTATTATTAAAACTAATTAGGTACTCCACCCTCAGTGGTAGGTAACATTAACTGATTATGACGATTCTGTTTTTGTTTCTGTTTTTGGTTGTTTGCTCTCAATTTGAAAAAAAAAAAATATTTGACATTCAAATATTTTGTCTTTTAGCATTTACCTGATGAAGGTTGTTAGATAAACACGTCGTCCACATTACATTTGATATCTACATTGTTTTATTCCAATCTAATGCCATATAAATGTTTTATGATAATAAGACAGCGTGATTAAGCCTCCCAAACTTTATTTCTGTAAAGAAGATATTTGTTTTCTAACAATTACCTAAATAAGATAGGGGATATTTATTACCGTATATATTTAATTTGTATATATCTATTGATGGGTTTTGTCAGTTGTTCTGTGATGTTGATCGGATTGCCTTTGTCTAAAGAATAAACACTAATTATTATTGTACAAATATATTAATATATTACATTGTATCATATAATAGTGGTGCAATACGCTAAGCCAGGTGACACGACATTGAAATGTCCTCTGTAGAAATGAGTTAAAATTTGATACCAAACATAATGTAGTGCTCCTACAGTATCATTGACGTAAATCTATTTGGTACTCTATTCATGGTATTAAAATATTTAAAGGGGTCTGAGGGTTAGCAGTAGTTATATTTAAAGGGGCCTCTGAGGGTTAGCAGTGGTTATATCTAGATACTGTGATAGTACTTTTCTTCGTGGGCAACAATTTTCGAGTTTTGGTAAATTCGTGGTTCTATATTTTCAACATAATACATTTCATTGGGTAGCAAATATTCGATAAAGCTTCAATACAATAGACAGATGAACCGTAAAAACATGTAATCGGAAATGGAACATCAATAGTAAAATGTTTATTTTAACAGTTCTGAAAAATTCAGGAATTTGTAGATTTAGCAGAATTTATTTGATCTAATATGAAAAATTTTAAAAATCAACTGAAATTGCTTTATTAGCACGTACACTAGCAATTTCCTTTAATATATATTAAATTCGTTTTTATGTCTTACAAATATTTACTCATTTTTTTATTTATCCCAACTGAGAAAAGAACAATATTTGTTTCTCGTTATTTTTATTCCAATTACAGATTGTACTTGTGCGATTTTTCGGTATTTGCGGAAAACGATTTTCCAAACGGGGACGAATATTTAGTAGAAAATTATGCTTCTTTTTAGCTCATTCAAATTCACCACTAAATAGACGCAATATGGATAAAGGAAAACATAACTGTGGAAAATCACTAATATATTTTTGCAAGGGACAACAATTGGTTATCATGAACGGACAAGTAGGAAGTGATAGCAATATAGGTGAACTTACTTGCAGGAATGCAAGTGCTCTAGACTATTTCATTTGTACACCAAATTTTATAAAATGTATTGATGATTTGACTGTAGTAAATGTTTTTCTGATGTTCACACTCCACTCAATATTACTGTTGAAAGCAATGTTTTTGAAGATGGTGATATAAATGCTCTAGATAATACAGAACGCATTGTAAAATTAAAAACATGGGAAAATGAAAAATTACACGAGTTCAGAGGTAATTTTAACTGTCAGGCTATTTCTAATCATCGTAATAAACTCCGTGGTTTAGATGCCTCTAGTATAACACAGGAGCAGGGAAATATTGTTGTAAATGAATTTGGTAAAATGCATATTGATTCTGTGAAAGAAACATAATGACGGCTTCATTAAGAAATGCACAAATTAAGACATGTATTAATTAGTTTTGTAGTTCATTAATTTGATTATGCTAGCTTTTTGTATTGACTAGCAGCATTTTACTTCATTTTGTCATTACCGTAACACTACTGTCATTTCCGCAACGTACTGTCTTTACCGTAACACAATATAATTGTACATTTCAACACTTATCTTGTAGTTTTATTGTACAATAAAAATAAAACTCCATTAATATCAGAATTGTCTACCAAGAGATTGAAGAGTAGAGGTTAAATTTGAAGATTCAAATAAACAAAGGTACAAGAGAGAGATAACATCAGATCAAATTTGTAAATTCTGGAAAAAGAGAACTAAGCATTACATTTAGACGGATACAAGATCACATGGCTGCCAACTCATTGGGTAATCATGCATCCAAAAATACAGCAATGGCAAGCATATGATTTTCGCAAAATGCAAATTTTACAAAAACGAAACAATCTGTTATAAAAGGGGGGTTGATCACCTAGACAATTAATTAGGGAATTATTGCCATATTCTTCAGAAAAATTATAGATCTTCTGATAGACAAGATTTTAATTTTTATTCTACACCCTTCCAAAAACCCACGAGAAATGTATTTCTTCTATGAATGTTTCCAAGGTGTATGGCTACTTTACAAAGATATAATCAAGGCGCAGCTAAATTAACGCAAAATTAAAATATACGTGCGGACACATCCGATTTGGAAAAAAAACACACAAGTTAATCACTGTAAATGGATGAAAAAAAATGGTTTAATCCTGGTTCGCATACATTTAATTTTCATACTAAATAAATAGCTAAATAAACAAAAAAGACAACAGGTTCACATATCATCAAGACCTATAGTCTATTTTGAATATGCCAAATTAAAAGTGTCTATATATTGCAATATAGTTATAAGTAAATTCTCATTTATTTTGGTTGAAATCTTTGTGCATATGTCTCTTCTGAATATGTTAATTTACATAGATGTTTTGTGTGTACATGTAACCATATATTTTAATGGTTTGAAGTATCGTTCCCATTTAAGCTGATTTAATATATCTGATATTTATGAAACTTGTCTTGCATGATAAATAATTAAAAACTAATTTTTAATATATATATTTATTCAATTATGGATATACTTTAAAGAAAATCACAACTTTTAAAGCAAGATAAATCTTTATTTATATTCAAAAGAAAATCAAAAGTAGCAAGCAAGATAACATTTTACCATTATATTAATGTGCAGCATAACACTATAATAATTCTTTAATTTTAATCCTGTCTATATACAGTTCATCAGATATTTACTTAGTTTGAGTGCAAATGTTTCTAATGACCGAATGACTTAGATAATTCGGTGAATAATCTCTGTCAGGAACATTTTTCACAAGCTGAACTTGATACTTGTGTTGAAAAACTCAAAAACTTAAAAAAAAAAATTCAGCTAAGACAACTTTTGGAACTAAGAGATCGAGAAACATAAAAGAGGAAAAGAGTAAAGTAAGTGTATCTAAAGAAAACCATGGTTTGGATTAAACTGTAAATTTGCTAGACAAGATTATAGAAATTAAAGAGTAGACATAAGAAAAATAAAACAGAATCCTCAAAATTAGAGATGAAGAAGGCAGAAAAAGAGTATAAAAAGCTGCTCGACACAAGTATCGTTAATCATAGGAAAGAAATGTGATAAAAGATGAAGGAATTAAGGTCGAAAAATAGTAAACAATATTTGAAAATATTAAATTCAGGTAGTCGTAAAAAGCAACCAAATATTTCTATTAGCTCATTTTTTGATTTTTTTTTAAATTTAATGAAACTCTCGTTAACATAGACAATGAATACGATCTGCTGAATATAGAACCTCATTTGATAAATACCCCTAATATTGAAATAAATGAACAAATTACCGTGGATGAGATATTAAAGTATATCAAAGATTTAAAAACAGAGAAGGCATGTGGCGAGGATAATATAATTAAGGAATACATAAAATCATCTGCACATTTGCTAATACCGAATTATGTTAAATTGTTTAATTGTATATTCGATTCAGTTAAAGTACCAGGTACATGGCTTTCAGGAAATATTATACCCATATTCAAGAACAAGGGGAAATCTGATGAACCTAAACATTATTGACCAATTTCGATTTTAAGCTGTCTAGGGAAACATTTTACCAGGATACTCAATAAAAGATTGAATGCTTACTCAGACAAATTGTTGTTGATCAACGAAAGCCAAGTATGTTTTAGACAGGGCTACTCAACAAATGACAATATATTTTTGTGTACTCATTATTTGAACTTGTAACCTTGAACAAGAAAAAAATATTCTGTGTATTCATTGATTTTGTAAAAACCTTCGATACTGTTTGGAGAGAGGGTTTATGGTGTAAATAACTCATGAATAATATTAATGGTAAAATGCACAATGTAATAGTTAATATGTATCATAATGTGAAATCTAGAATTATGTATAATAATGCATATTCCGATTTTTTTACTTGCTGGAACGGGGTCAGACAAGCAGAAATGTTATCTCCTTTCCTATTTTCTTTATTCGTAAATGATGTGGAAACCTTTTTAGAAGAGAATAATGTAACAGATTTGAAAACTGTATCTGATGAATTGGAACAAGAGCCTGGTTATTATGTTAAATTATTTGTGATTATGTATGCTGATGACACTGCCCTTTTGGCAGAATCTGCAAGTAACTTAGAGAATATATTGTATCTATTCAACGAATACTGCCTCAAATGGAACTTAAATTAAATATAGACAAAACAAAAATTTTGATTTTTTCTTAGGGAAGATTGCCAACAAACATTCATTTTAAGTATGGGAATAAGAAATTAGAGATTGTAAAAGATTTTTTGTATCTTGGAATAAAATTCAGCAGATCAGGGTCATTTAGCAATGCTAAGAAAGGAATGGTGAACAGGGGAACTAAAGCTATGCATGGGGTACTAAAAAGGGGCAGACTTCATAATTTATCCATAAAATGTCAATTAGAACTATTCGACAGTATGGTCAAGCCAATAATACTTTATTGGTGTGAAATTTGGGGATTTGGAAATAACGAAATTATTGAAAGGACACATTTTAAATTCTGTAATCTATTTCTACATCTAAAAACTTCAACTCCTGATTTTATGGTCTATGGTGAACTTGGAAGATATCCCATTAGTAGTGATATTAAAGTTAGAATGATAAAATGCTGGTGTAAAATTATTATGGGAAAACAAAGTAAACTTTGCCACATATGTTATAAATTACTTTACAACAACAATTTTTAAAGAGATGTTTTTTCATTATGGATAAACATATTCAAGATATTTTAAATAAGAGTGGTTTATCATATATATGGTTATACCAGAATTGTATATCAGGAAAATGATTGAGCAATGTTGTTAAGATGAATTTAATAGATCAATTTAAACAGACTTGGAGTACATCTGTAGATAATTCACTCAAGGCTTTGAATTATAGATTATACAAAAAGGAGGTATCTTTTGAAAATTACTTGGAAATTTTAAAGGATAAGGACTTGTTCTTACTTTGTCGTTTCCGTACCTCTAATCACAGACTACCCATTGAAATCGGTCGGTGAAAAAATATAAATCGAGAGAATAGAGTTTGTAATTTTTCAGGGTAGAGAGTTGGGAGACGAGTTTCATTATTTATTCGAATGCACTGAATGTATTCATGACAGAGCCAGGTTGATTCCCCAAAAATACAGATGTAGTCCAAATACTGTAAAATATTGTGCATTGATGTGTTCAAATTCAGTTGTACAATTAGGTAAATTATGTAAATTCATTAAAATAGTTAATAGTAAAGTATGTCCGTAGGTAGCTATTGTTTTACAATTGATTTGTTTACTTCCTTTCGGAAACTAATGTAAATATGTTTGTACTTTTGATATTTATCTCTTTATCATGTAATTTGGTTATGAGAAATTAAGATATATACGACTACATTGAAGACATATTCAACTACATGTAATAAATACCTTCTAAAGTGAATATTTTTATAAATCACAGCCAAAATAAGAACATATAAATAAATTGTTTGTACAGTTATATTTATATGACTACATATTTTATATTTCAATCTACTAACTTGTAATTTAACTCTATATTGGAGCTTATACATTGTTTTTGTTTTTATATTGTTTTTCTTGATTTAACCAGTGAGATAAAAATAGAAACCTATTATACAGTTAGTACACCTTGGTTTTTTTTAGCCATTGTTTTTCTTAATCTGATCATCTTGTCTATCAGGTGGAGTTGGAAGTGTGTGGCTTTAGTTCTCACTATCTGCTTAGGTCCTTCTGAGACTGGTGTCATCATACATGTTTCCATTGTTTTTTGCCCGTGCTTCATTGTAACCTTTTTTTCACTTTTTGTTTGTTGAATTGGTCTTAAAAGATATTACTTTCTGTACGCTTTGTAAATGTTCTATATCATCAGTTGTACTTTCACCTTCTTGTGTTGTGCTTTGTATTTCCTAAGTAGTTGTATTATGTACAGTGTCTGTCTGAACATCTGTATTACTGTCCTCTTTATTGTGACCTTGTGTTTCCCCTCAGCCTCAGTAAACTCATTTTGACAGTCCATTATTTTGTGTCCTGGTTTGTGAAATGCTTTGCACACCCAGTCATTTGGACAATCATACATTAAATGTCCATTTGTAACGCATTGGTACTTTGTCTGTTCTATCTGTTTTGTTATTTTGTTGGTTATGTGTAGATAATTCTGGTTGACCACTATGGGATACTAGAGTCCAATATTTGCCAATTTGAAGCTTTCTTGGGTTTGAGTTTTGTAAGGTTTTATTGATAATCTCTCTATCGGATTATGTCCCTTAGTATGCTAAGATCTACTAAGTGAGTACTTCCGAAAACAGTTAAAATTTATATTGAAAAGTAAGCTATGTCTACAAACAGTCAATTCTTGAATGATCAATTCAGTGAGGCTCAAATTGAGCAATTGATTCAGAGTCTACGTGGTGTGAGACCGGTTAAAAATGACATTTTAAACAAAGAAACAAATGTAGACTAAGAAAATATGGCGTCTTACGCGGAGATCGTAATAGAGGTAAAGAAGATGAATATACTAACACAAACACAAACACAAAATGTAATACATCAAGTGAAAAGGTCAAACTAGTCTTTCGTAAAGACGAGGATGTTTTGGGTTCATATAAAACCAGTACGATCATTGTGGCTGACTGATGTTGAGATTTACAAAGCTATTGGAGTAAGGGTACCATCACAGTTTATAAATAACACACAACGTATAAGATAAATGTGGCGTGTAGAATATATTGCTTACAAGATGCACATTTAAGAGAAATAGATGAATCATTCATACCGAATCCGTGGTGTAATGGTTGGCGAGCTCGCCTCAGGTGCAGTAGATCGTGGGTTGGAGCCCCGGTTGGGTCAAATCAAAGACTTTAAAATAGGTATTTGTTGCTTCTCCGCTAAGCGCGCAGCATCAAGGAGTAATAATAAAGATTGGTTGGATCGGAATCAGAATAACGTGTCCGAGTAGAGTGACATGTTTACCCGCTGACTGTTACTGCAGTGAGCTAGCACTAAAAAAATAGCTAGCACTATGACATTCCAATCCAGCGTGTTGGTTTAGTACAAAGCGGACCTCGTCATCATCTCATTGAAAATTAACTTGCTCTCGCCATGATATAGCTGAACAATTGCTGAATTGGCGATAAACACTCACTCACTCACTCATTCAAATTGGAATGTATCTTTAACTCTGTTTATTCTAATCAAAGATGAGTAGCAATTTTATTTTTTTTAAACACACATAATTTTATTACACTCAATTTTGCTGTTAACAATTCACTAGGTATACAGCTTTTACCTCGTATACCTAGTTGTTAATCACTAAATAGCAAGCGATTTACTATTTAGTGAAGCTTATTTGAAAATACATATTGTTAGTACACCTTTTAAAGATAACATTCAGTATATATTGTAATTATGACATTTAATAAACCTATAATACAAATGTAGCTGTCTATGGTGATTTCACATGCTTTTTGCATTGAAAATATTCAGATGTTTTGACACTTTCAAACCGATCACGGTCGAAAGGTTAATTGTTCATACTCGTGGATTACATGCATAATTGAGCTGTTGCTTTTTCATATCGTGATGGTAGTTGGTTTTATTTTCTAATTGTTAGAATATGATATCTATGAGTGAATGGATTACTTCTGTCAGCTGTAAAATGTTTTATTTGTGACATATGTAAGTATCGTATTTACTACAATATAAATGATGAAGTTTCAATTGTTGATTTTTCCCCTCATGTGAAAACACGTGATATTACAAGAATTTTGAAATCATGTGATATATCAGCTGTTTGAGTATACATGTGCTTTATGAAATTATGAAATTATCTGTTTTGACTTTTGAAAAAAACATTTGTATCGATCACATTATTTACCCCATCCTTAAACATGTTAAATATATCTACTTTCTTTTGTTTTTGATTTGAACTATTAAAGGCTTTATATATATATATATAAAATATTAAGGTTATAAGCAGGTTTAGATCAAAATATGCCTGATCATATATTTTATAGCCAAAAACAAGAGTTTATTGGTTAAAAACATGATCTCTTATATAAAGATTTGTTGTCAATTTTTTCACCTCTTGCCAATATGCTTTGCTATATTTACAATGAAAGTAAAAATGTTCATAATTTTCATTTTCTTTGCATACCAGACATGCATTATCATTTATTAGTTTCCATTTTGTTTTACATTTCTTTGCATGCCAATATAAAGTGAATAAGTTTCCATTTAATGTTTTTTTAATTTATTAACTTTAAGTAATTAAAAGTGAATAAATAAAGTTTGTTTTGTACAAGTCAAAATATGTATTCTGCTCTTTTTTAAGCATTTTTCCCATTTAGTATAAGCTTTGGCCATAGTATGTTTTTTTCTTTTAATTGTGATTTTAATAATATTTGATACACCTCTTTGATTTTTATTTGTAGATTTTGAATCTGAATGTTAGCTATTTTAATATACTTTTGTGGAATTACTTGAGTTTTTATTGAATCCTGTGTTGTGATAATATCTTTCTACTGCTTTGGGATTGCTTTTTTTCAAAATATTCAGTTCAGATATCCAGTTTTGTTTGCTTCTTAATTTGGCTATAATTTTATATTCTGAAATACGACCATATTCATCTAAAATATCATTAATAAAAATAATTCCACTTTTTACCAATTAACTTTTACTAAGCATTTGCCTTTAAATTTTATATATTTATTTCCCCATATTAATTGTTTTCTTATTTCTCTAAAATTGTGTGTACTTTTATTCTCCCCACACTCCACAAATAATCCATGTTTTCAATAATTCTTTATAAAATGATGGAATAGTTTTCCTTAATTCATTTTCCAAAGATCTAAAGCTACCTAGATTCATATTGAATATGAGAAAGTTTTCTCCTATATTCTCGAAGTATATTTGTGGTATAATTTTCCAGTTTTCGTTACTATTTTCCAATAATCTTAATATCCATTTTATTTGTAAGGCTTTTATATATGAAAGAGTATTATTGGAATTATTTAAATATACATAATTTATCAAAAAGCTAATTACGAAAATAATAAAACATAATTAAATCAATCATAATATTGAGCGAAAATTGTAATGATAACAAGACAACGTGATTAAGTTTCACGGAGTTTATTACTGTAAAGAAAATATTTATTTCAAACAATTACAAAATAAGATAACGGATAATTTATGACCGTAAAGTTTTTAATTCTTTACATCTATCGTTGAGTTTAGTGTTAGTCTATCTGCAATGTTGATCACAATGTCATTTGTTTAAACCGCAAACATTATTAGTGTATTAATATTTTATCAGATAACAGTTGTACAACACGCTAAAGCCCGGTGACATGGCATTGACATTTTAAAATTTGATACCATAGATAAGACAAAAAAAGGGGTGGTAAATTGCAACACATTGAATCTTTCTATCAGGCACTAAGATGTCTTGGCTTTACGAACTTCTTGATCCTATGAATATGTCCCCTTTGAAAACGATAGATACAAGCAATTATTCAAATATAAATAACCCAAAGGCAAAAGAAAAAGAATTTATGAAAATGTATGATTTAGCTGATACATTAAGAAAAGCTTATCCAGAATTGAAGCGATTTGCATGGAGACAAAATAATCCATTGAAACAAGCTATACTCTCAATGTTTTTACCATCATGTTCCAGAATATTTAATTAATTAATGGGTTAAATTGTTTTTACACGTTTTAGTTTGGAATATTACTTCAACATTACATTTGTTTATACTTTAAATCATAACACTTTATTCAAGTCGGTACCGATTCGAGATCCTGTTTGTGCAAAACCAAGTGATCATACAGCGTTGGGGTGAAAATACATCATAATGTAGGATGTCAGACCCCAAATTCGGAAGCCATTTTGTGACACTTCAAGGCAAGTCTTTACTTTTAGCATTATTTATTGTAAGAATAACATGTATTGTTATAGTGCGTCAAGAGTCCCTTAAATACCCGCTAAAAAGCGGTATATCCATCTTTCAAAAGCATTTTGCCAAACTGTAGAATAGTTCGTAATGGTCAACCAGATCGTGATGACGACCATATATTTTTTGTAGCGATGACTTCAACTGAGGAGGAACGTAGCAAATCACTGTACTGGCCACTAGCTCTAGCAAAATCGTATAAGTTGTGAAATGTAAACTACATCCGTTGGTGATACTGGAATATTGCTACTGAAGTCATGATAGTATGTGTGTAAAGTAGGGCTTGGAATGGGGTTATGACAAAGTAGATGTTCATTCTATACACTTTTTAGTTGGTATGACCAATATAGGTGAAATTATATCTCCTAATTTTAAGCCTGAGTTCAAAGCGATATAACTTATAATGAAACTTTGAATCTCACACATGTATGTGCAAATAGAGAAAATCACAATCATTAAAACACTTAGCATTTCTAAATTAAACCATTTATTTTTCTTTCCCATACGAAGCCCATTTATGGCATTGATCAAAACATTAAACTGCAAAATGTTTCCGTTATATGGAACAATAAAGTTGGTAGAGATATTATATCACAACTGCACTGTGTTGGAGATCTTAAGATGTTGAATCCAGAAATGTGCATTAAAGGTATAAAATTAACGTGGATTAGAAGAATTTTTAAAAGCAGTTCAAAAATCATTCACAAGAAGCAAATAATATTGAGCTCATTTATTTTTCTTACCCATACGAAACCCATTTATGGCATTGATCAAATGACCCCTCTCATTAAGTTCTGATGATGTAAACAGCAGTAGTATTTGGACCAATAATACAATGCCCATAGGTAATCAAGCGATTGTTTATATAAATAGGATACAAATGGGTTATTTCTACTGATTTGATTGATATATCAGGTCTGACAACTAATGACTTTTATCAAATTTAAGGAAACATATAATGTTAAAACTAACTTCCTTAGTTACCAAAGTGTCGTTTATGCAATTAAATCTTATTTAAAATTGTTTAATTTCAAATTTGCCAGGTCGGTGGTTTTCTACACCAACAAAACTGAGTGCCACGATATAGATATAAAACATTAGCTGAAAATGCCAGCAGTATTTGGAACAATAATAAATTCCCCATAGGTAATCAAACAATTGTTTATATAAATAGGATAAAAAAGGAGTATTTCTACTGATTTGGTCAAATATATCAGTCCAACTGATGATTTAAAATTTCGAAAATTTTACGGTCGTCACCATGACTTGGTTGACCGTTATGGAATATATGTGTCCCAAATGACCACGGATATGTTCCACTTGTCGTAGACACTTTCCGGGTCCTTTCCTCATACATGACCTATCACCGGGTTTTAACTAGATTAACACGATGGGTGCCACTAGTGGAGCAGGAACTGCCTACCCTTCGGGAGCACGTGGGTTCATCCCCGGCTTTTATTCGGGTTCGTGTTACAATATCTTTAGTTTTATGTGTATGTTGTTTGTCCTTTTGTCCGTTTTTTGCCCATTAGGTTGTCTGTTCTTCGATTTACGGATTCTGATTTTCCCTTTGATATATTCAAACTCCTCTCACCAATTTCTCTGGATTGTTCATTTCTGATTGCCTCTGTCGTATTCTCTAATGTTTATTTAGATATCTACTCTGTCCTGGATTTCCAACACTATCCCCCTTTTTTTCAGTGCTCAGAGAGTTAAGAGGAGAAGTGATTATTCGTCTTGCCGATATTGATGGAGTTGTTGTCATAGAAACAAAGAAAATGGCACAATAACAAATTACTCCTCCTCCATGAAAACAAGTCAAAGAACAAGGAGAACACAATTATATAAAATTTAAACTAACTTAAAAATTTACAACCATGTCCTGGTCTATTAAAGAAAACACGTAAGGAGACGGATAAATATGGCATAGTTATGTTTCTTTCTGAATCATTGGTGTTATTCTTACAATTTGTATTTTGTATTACGTATGTTTTAGAAATAATATATGCTTAAACCAAAGACAAAAAAAATTAATTTACATCATATAATATTATAATACCCATGGGAACCCGAAAACATTGAACAAATGCTTCTGGTGGTTTTAAAATTTTTAAATACACAACTTTGCTAAGTTACGTTATATTTCATATTTGAAAGAGTTGAACCATTTATATAGACAATATCATTGCAGTGTCTTAAAATATAAAGTTTATGTGAATGATGGGATAACAACGAGGTTCAACGAGTTTTTTTCCCAGTTTTGCGACGAATACACTTGAACTTTATATTTTATCACACTGCAATAATATTGTGGTTATCCTACAAAAAAATCTGTTTAATCCAGTCACGTCTATATTTTGAATTAAATAATGAAATTATATAGCAATCCCTTGATTGCCCCTTTTAGCATAGGTGGGTACGTGACAGCATATAGGAAATAATTGTCCAATCAATGCAATGTGCCTGTTCAAATAGAACAGGTCCAGGATAAATAGGAGTATTCGAGCTATTCTCTTATTTTAAGCATATTTTATATCCCAATTGTGTTTTTTTCATGTAAAAGGGATTTGGTGCTGTTTGACTTCTTCATGAAAGAAACATTAATATTATCGTCACTGTATCATTCAAGAAAGCTGACTACATTTCCTCATTCAATGTATACATTTATTCTGTATTATAATATGTACATTACTCTCAATTTGATAATCTATATTTTTATGATATTGTATAATGCTGGATTAAAACCATTTGTTAGTACGAATTGCAGTGGTTTGGTTTTTCGTTTGGTTTTATGGTGTTTAACGCCATTCTCAACAATATTTCAGCTATATCGTGGCAGTCAGTTTTATCGGTGGAGGAAACCGGAATACCCGGAGAAATTCATCGACCAGTCGTAAGTCACTGACACACTGCGAATTTCTCGATTGGTTTCTTGGACTGAAATAAGAATATATTCGATTTAGATGTAAAGTAATACCTCTAAAGAAACCGAAGAAAACAGCCAAATGATTTGAATTTTCATTTTAAATAGGATAAGAAGCACGTAAATTAGTTTAGCATTCTGCGTTTCTACTTTGTAGCATCCAAAATAAGCAGGGACAATCCAATAAAACAAGCTAAAAGACACCGGTTAGAAACACACGGTGACGTATGTCTTATTCTAAGAATATGTCCAGTTCGACCTCTTCTCCCTTAACCTATGTTATGGCGTATTCGTCAACGGAATCCATCATTATTTTAAAGGAAAAAAAAGTATTCCACAAAGTCCAGTAATGCCTTTTTGCAATTTAAAATTGTAAATGCAAATTTAATTGGTGTAATTGTAAGATACAATTGACAGTTTTATTCTGAAATTACTGAGGAACATGGGGAGTGAATTTTTTATTACTCAAGAGGCTCCTATGATTGACGGCAGCGATTTCATTATTGGCAAAACTAAAATGAAGGAACGGTTTGTTGTCTTATGATTATATGTCCGTCAGGACTGGATTAAAGATCCGAAATTTAGTCATATCACAAAAAATACTAACCAGTGTGTAATTATTGAGTAAAACCCATGAGGGTTGATAATATTGATCAATATCACTTATTACATGAATTGTCAATAGATATATGCTGTGGTCGTAGTTATAATTATATTTCGATATTCACTGTGACTGTATTTATATTTAGATATCTACTGTGGCCGTAATGTTATTTAGATATCCACTCTGTCGCTGTAGTTATAATAAATATTTACTGTTACCATAGTTGTATTTAGATATCTACTAAGACCATGGTTATGTTTAGATAATGATGATAAGAAGCAGTGCTGAACTTTTCTAGATATCAACGACGTATTCCTGTAACAGAAACTCTGTCATAAACAGTAACGCTAACGTTCTGTCGTTTTTAAGCATCACGAGCGATGTCCTGTTACAGACACACTTCAATAAATCGTGCACTAAGATTATATCTATTATAGGTATACTTGACGGTGTCCTGTAACAGAAGCACTATAAACCATGCCACTAATGTTCTATCTTTTTCTATGCATTAAGGACGATGTACTGAGTTACATTTACTTTGATCAGCAGTGTTACTAAGGCTCTATCTTTTGTAGGTATCAACGATGGAGTCTTGTTCCATTTTACAGTAACGTAAATTGAGTGATAAACCGTGCAACCGGTACCGAGGTCCTATATTTTGACAGTTGTCAGTATCACAGATAGTGACTGTACAATTGATATTGTACCATAAAGTAACATGCAACTCTATGATATATCGTGCTGCTAACATTCTCTCAACAGACAATACCAACAACGGTGTCCAGTCTCACTGTTAAACAACAGAAACACTGTGACATATCGTGCTGCTAACATTCTATCTTCAGTGAACATCAACAACTGTGTCCAGTTTCATTGCTAAACAACATAAACACTGTGATATATCATGCTGCTAACATTCTATCTTCAGCCAACATCAACAACGGTGTTCAGTTCCACTGTTAAACAACAGAAAAAACTGTGATATATCGTGCTGCTAACATTCTATCTTCAGTCAACATCAACAACAGTGTCCAGTTTCACTACAAAACAACAGAAGCACTGTGATATATCATGCTGCTAACATCCTTCTTTAAGCCAATATCAACAACGGTGTTCAGTTCCACTGTTAAACAACAGAAGCACTGTGATATATCGTGCTGCTAACATCATATCTTCAGTCAATGTCAACAACGGTGTACAATTCCATTGTTTAACAACAGAAACACTGATGTTTCGTGTTGCTAACCTTCTGTTTACAGTCAACATCAACAGCGGTGTCCAGTTCCACTGTTAAACCTCATGCACACTTTGAGATAGCGTGTTGTAAGGCTGTTTACCTCATCACATTTTTAAAGTACAATAATAATTGTACTCTATAAAGGTAAATTGATTTAGTGATTGATTGATTGATTGATTGTTAGTTAGTTTGATTGATTGATTAACATCTAGTGGTATATATAGATATTCAGGACGAGAGGAAGCTCATCAATCAGTGACTATCCCCACAAAAGTTGTGATTTCTGCCACCGTTCATGGCGAGGTGTACTCGATACAACATTATATGATAAAGTTTGTCAGTGATTTGGACAGGTCTGTGGTTTACTCCAGTAATAAAACTTACCGTCAAGAAATAACAGAAATAATGTTGAAAGTGACGTTAAGCAGCATAAACCAAAATCAATATATAAAAAATATACAGAAATGAGAGAGGGGAGTTGCTATTGAGACAACACCTGTGAAATATGACCTCGACAAGTCCAAAAATCACGAAAACACAAATCAACACAAACTTCACAAAAATATTAGATAACAAACATCTACCAACACAATTATCTACGTCAAGCTCGAAATGAATTAGATGAACAGTATGCTACCTAATTAAGTAAACCAATGCACTGTAAGCCACAAAAATGTTGTGTTTCCTCCAATTCTATGACGTTTCTTTCACATAACAGGACAGGGGGCTGGAAATGATGACATGTATATTACATACTGAATTCTTCTAAGGTTACTAGTAATTGCTCTCTCTGGTTTCTTTCTCTTTTCTCTCCTATTTTTTTATTTTGTAAGAAAAATTATTTTTATGGGGTTATGCCTGTTAAAAACCTTTAAATCTGCCACTGCAAATACAACTGACATTCAGGTGTTGCACTAGAATTATATGCACGACCTATTTCTGACTCGATCACTTGTCTTTTACTAGCATTTTAATTGGCATTTAAGTCAATTCAAAATATAAATAAAAATCACATACAATATTTACAGAGATTGTACATCAGACACTACCCGTGTAAATGTTCTTCCACAATCAGTATTAAGGAAATCAGATTTTTTAAAGAATTAAATTGTTGAGAGAAAAAATACAATGGGATATAAGATACTATATACTTGTACACATCATGCCATTTTATTTTAATTCTCTTTCGAAGATGTCTATCTAAATACCAACCTATTTAAAATTAGATGTTTGTCGGACCGTTTACATTTCATAGACGGAGTGTAAGTAGACTGCTTGATAAAAATGTTAATTTGATTGTTTTAAAAGAAGTATTAGTGAAACAACAACGTTTGCTAAACACATTCAACTTCATTATCGTCTTCTAAAATGATCATACATTTGTTCTCTACAGAACTAAAGAATATACAGACAATGGAAGCTCTTAACAAGGTATGCACAGTGGCGTAGAGTAAAGTGAGGTATGCACAAAGTAGGTGACAGGGACGGGGTGTGCTAATATAATTATGGACGTGTACCGCTGACATCCGGTCAAGGGCTGTTCTTGGTGGGTAAGGAATCTGAAGCTCACACATTTAAGTGATTTGAAATGATAATTTGCACGTGACAATTTGTAGAAAAATCAGAGACGTATAAAACTATCCTCCTTCTGATGGAATCATATCGTTTTAGGACTGTACGTAAGTAACACAATTTTACACTAACAACTCCTTCAGTTTAAACGAGACTTCTTCAACACTTTTCATGATTGATTATTGCAATACGAAGATTACCGTGATTTTGAAAGAATCCTATCGCTTCTGTCTCAATCATTTGAATTATATATTGTATTGAATGACACTTTTATTTGGCAGAGTAGGGTTATGGTGCTTAACGCCACTTTCAACAATATTTCAGTTATATCGTCACTTCCGTTGGCAATTTGTGGAAGCCAGCTAAGATTTCTAAGATGACTTTGATTTTTAAAGATCATGTATCAGTATACATGTAGTATATATTTGCTATCATATGACCAGGTTGACTGTTACTTTGTGTGTATTCAAGATCATAGTGTATCTAAGGAATTTCTAGTGTTGTCGTCGTCAGATTGACAATTGACACCGACAAATATCCCAGTACATTACTGCTATTTCTTTTGTAATACAATATTTTAGATTTTTGGTGCTTAACCCCACTTTCAGCAATATTTAAGCTATATCATGGTGACCAGTTTTAGTAGTGAAAGAAGCCGAATTACCCGAAGAGAATCGCCGACCATGGGCAAGCAACTGGTAAACTTTATCACTTGCGTCTGCGAGTCGAGTGCACCCGTTTTTGTAATTTACAAAGCCGGGAGCGAACCCACGCCATATTGGTGGTTGTCTTGTATGAGTTTTTAGGTAATCCAACTACCTAACTCATTGAGCCACCCGGGCCCTTTACTTATATTGAATATTTTGTAAAAAATAGATGGTTGGTTTATGCTTATGGCGTTTAACGCCACTTTTAACAATATTTCAGTAATATCGTGGCGGTCAGTTTTATTGGTGGAGGAAACCGGGGTAGTCGGAGAAAACCACTGACATGTCGCAAGTCACTGACAAATTTTATCACTTTATACACCTCGCTAAAAATCGTGAAATCATATGCACATTTTCAGCATAGTGCATAAACGCTTTTTTGTCACAACATCCATGAGATGTACGCTTCAATTTCAGATAAAATTGAGCAAGAGTGTACAATGTATATTAAAGGTATACCATGTCTTTTTTTTATATCATATTGTACTAATTAACATTTTTAAGAATTCAATATGGCGGCTAGAATCCTTCATTTCAACATGTTTGTTGATTTGACGGCACACATTAGCCAATGAAAGAACGTGTTAAATAGTATTTGATTTTTGTTTAAATGTTTCACGATTCACTTTAACGTTTCTCATTTTATTTCAGAAACTTTACGATGCTGCAGGAGATGGGGATGTAGATTTGGTACAGGATTGTCTTCAGAAAGGTGCTGATGTCCACTATAAAGGTGATTTTCCTGTAAGTATATAGTATATAGCACAGATTCTGAGGTCATTGAAATAAATATAATTACATAAAAATTGAACAGAACATCAAGTGTATGTAAATACATAGTACACTGGTTAAAGTCAAACACACCTCACAAAGAGTGGGTATAAGACTACTACATTGTCTTAGCAAAATACTTATTTAAGAGTGAAAACATAAACCGTGTTATGGTGTATGCACAAACCCAAATAGAAGACAGTTTGGAAATGATAGAAAAAAATGTACAGTTCAGAGAAAAATTATATATCGGTCAAAACTTCAAAAGGGGGGGGGGAGAGGGGGATTCAACAAAGATTACAAAGTGAATAATTTGAAGAACAAAGACATTTCCGTTGTTTGTAGTCCTTTTACATGCACATATATTGTAACAAGAACATAATATGGCCCTTAGTAGTAGATACACTAATACACTGCGTACTTACTTTTATTATAAAAAGTGTCAATTTCCAAATATGATTTTTTTTTTCATTTCTCATAATAATTAGCTGTTATATTTATTTAAATGGGGATCCTATTTCTGAAATTTTTCATGCAAAAAGCATATATGAAAGGTATGCAGATTTTTTTTAATAAAGGTGTGTTTACTGTTTTTATGTGTGCAGCATTTATTATTTAACCTATTGTGGTGATTTTTTTTTCTTTCTGTTCATTTTATGCCATTCCCTTTATGCAGTATCCAACAGTTTGTATGGTTTCTATTCTTTCTAAGACATAATCAGAATTGATCCAATACTCAAAATTGTCATGTCTTGATAATGTTATTTTTTCCTTTAAGCTCATTAAGCAATTTTCTGGTTGCTTTTTATCAAACAGATTTGAACTAACACTTATAGCTTCCGATATAAAAATTGCCAAAGAGAGCCAAAGGGATAATTAAACACTCAAAATGATAACTTTATTATTTGAAGTCCAATTTGTCTGCAGTTTTTTCAATGAATTCCTTTTCTAAAATTTTGTTTCAGCAAATGTGTTTTCCATTTTTTCAGTTTTAAATATATAAATGTGTAAACATTTCTCACTTTTATCAGCTGTTACCTAATTGTTTTGTTTACATTCCCGATCGAGCGTTTTCCCGCAAATTTTGTTTCCATTGCTGAAGTAAACATTCAATTTATTCATATGCATCCGTGTCTTGGCAGTATTTTAAATGTATTTCATAATAAAATACAATGTATTCAATAAATATATGCTAAATGTAACTCAACACTACCTGTGGCTGTGAAAAAAATATTTGAATTTGGTCAAAGAGAGGTACGTTAGTTACTAACCAGGGAGAGCACTCTATTATTTACTCAAAGTAAACAAACATTGACTTGAAAGTCATACACCGTGAAACATGAAAGGTGCACGATAGTTAAATTATTAGCTAGCAGAATAGTATACATACATTAATTTAAAAATACTTATGTAATAGAATCGTGGTTTTATTGGTGAAGCATGGAGAACTGGGGGTAGTTGACATAAACTGTACAGCATGTATTTGCCAGTAAAACGCACGTGATTTTTTTGTCTTGCACTAGTGCAAGATAAGACAATCTCACATCGCTAAAAATAGGAACTGGTCTGTCTCAAAAGTGAGAAAATTGGTGTCCCGCATGATTTTCAGGAAGACAATTTAATATCTGTCCGTGCATTATTAAAACGCTGTCCTTACATTTACTATCGCTTCTGTTTCCACCAGAGCCTGTTTATTTTCTATGACGTTCAAATTAATGCAATCATTTATGTAACCTATTAGTAAACTTTGTCAGGCGTCGTGATTGACAATAATAAATATCATGTTATTCTTATTATTGTTCCATCATGTTCGGAGAATCATAAAAATATTTTCAACAAACAAAATACTTTGGTCAAAGCCGAGTTTCGGTCTCACTTGTAGTTTTATATTTCAGCCAATAAAGTCGACTTCTTAAAATTGGAAAATCATACAAATGTCGTGACCGGCTGAAAATCTCAAAATAGTAAACCGAAATGGCTAACAAATTTTCAATGCTGATTAAATTATATAAAACACAAATAACATTCGAATTTTTGAATACTTTTAGAATCGGCATTTAGTTTGATTAATATTTTATTTGGATGTTCTTAATTTGCTTTGCATGCATATAGCTCTCTGTATAAATGAAAATGACACAATTAAACAGTTTATTTAACATATTATCCAATCAGAACAACGAATCGCTCGTTTCACACCGCATATGATTACCAAACACGATACATTTCTTGTCAGGCACTATTCGGTTTTGTTTGAAAAAAAAATATTAGTGGAGTCTCATTTAGGTATTTTTGGGGCATGTTGTAATGTCAAATCAAGAAATTATAGTAATCAGGTACTTCAGGAGACATCATTGTAATCATGTACTTCAGGAGAAATCATAGTAATCAGGTACTTCAGGAGAAATTATAGTAATCATGTACTTCAGGAGACATCATTGTAATCATGTACTTCAGGAGAAATCATAGTAATCAGGTACTTCAGGAAAAATTATAGTAATCAGCTACTTCAGGAGAAATTATAGTAATCAGGTAATTCAGAAGAAATTATAGTAATCAGGTACTTCAGGAGAAATTATAGTAATCAGGTACTTCTGGAGAAATTATACTAATCAGGTTCTTCAGAAGAAATCATAGTAGTCAGGTACTTCAGGAGAAATTATAGTAATCATTTACTTCAAGAGAAATTATTGTAATCAAGCACTTCAGGAGAAATCATTGTACTCATGTACTTCAGGAGAAATCATAGTAATCAGGTACTTCAGGATAAATTATAGTAATCAGGTACTTCAGGAGAAATTATAGTAATCAGGTACTTCTGGTGAAATTATAACAATCAGACACTTCAGGAGAAATTATAGTAATCAGGTATTTCAGAAGACATCTTTGTAATCATATACTTCTGGAGAAATCATAGTAATCGGGTACTTCAGGAGTAATTATAGTAATCAGGTACTTCAGGAGACATCATTGTAATCATGTACTTCAGGAGAAATTATAATAATCAGTTACTTCAGGAGAAATTATAGTAATCAGGTACTTTAGGAGAAATTATAGTAATCAGATACTTCTGGAGAAATTATTACAAGCAGACACTTCAGGAGAAATGATTGTAAGAAGGTACTTTAGGAGAAATTATAGTAATCAGGTACATCAGGAAAAATTAAAGTAATCACTTGCTTTCAGAGAAATCATAGTAATCAGGAACTTCAGGAGTAATTATAGTAATACTTCAGGAGACATCATTGTAGTCATGTACTTCAGGAGAAATCATAGTAACCAGGTACTTCAGGAGAAATTATAGTAATCAGCTACTTCAGGAGAAATTATAGTAATCAGGTACTTCAGGATAAATTATAGTAATCAGGTAGTTCAGAAGAAATTATAGTAATCAGGTACTTCAGGAGAAATTATAGTAATCAGGTACTTCAGGAGAAATTATAGTAATCATGTACTTAAGGAGAAATCATAGTAATCAGGAACTCCAGGAAAAATCATAGTAATCGGGTACTTCAGGAGAAATAATAGTAATCAAGTACTTCATGAGAAATAGTAATCAGGTACTTCAGAAGAAATTATAGTAATCACGTACTTCTGGAGAAATTATAACAATCAGACACTTCAGGAGAAATGAGTGTAATCAGGTACTTGATGAGAAATTATAATAATCAGGTACTTCAGGAGACATCATTGTAATCATGTACTTCAGGAGAAATCATGGTAATCAGGTACTTCAGGAGAAATTATAGTAATCAGGTTCTTCAGGAGACATCATTGTAATCATGCACATCAGGAAAAATCATAGTAATCAGGTACTTCAGGAGAAATTGTAGTAATCAAATACTTCATGAGAAATAGTAATCAGGTACTTCAGGAGACATCATTGTAATCAGGTACTTCAGGAGTAATTATAGTAATAAGGTACTTCAGGAGAAATTATAGCAATCAGATACTTCTGGAGAAATTATAGTAATTAGGTAGTTCAGAAGAAATTATAGTAATCATTTACTTCAGAAGAAATTATATTAATCAAGTACTTCTGGAGAAATTATAGTAATCAGGTTCTTCAGAAGAAATCATAGTAGTCAGGTACTCCAGGAGAAATTATAGTAATCAGGTACTTCAGGAGACATCATTGTAATCATGTACATCAGGAGAAATCATAGTAATCAGGTACTTCAGGAGTAATTATAGTAATCAGGTACTTCAGGAGAAATTATAGTAATCAGATACTTCTGGAGAAATTATAACAATCAGACACTCCAGGACAAATAATTGTAATCAGGTACTTCCGGAGATATTATAGTAATCAGGTACTTCAGGAGAAATTATTGTAATCATGTACTTCAGGAGAAATTATAGTAATCAGGTACTTCAGGAGAATTGATAGTAATCATGTACTTCAGGAGAAATCATAGTAATCCGGTACCTCAGGAAAAATCATAGTAATCGGGTACTTCAGGAGAAATTTTAGTAATCAAGTACTTCATGAGAAATAGTAATCAGGTACTTCAGAAGAAATTATAGTAATCACGTACTTCTGGAGAAATTATAACAATCAGACACTTCAGGAGAAATGATTGTAATCAGGTACTTGAGGAGAAATTATAGTAATCAGGTATTTCAGAAGACATCATTGTAATCATGTACTTCAGGAGAAATCCTAGTAATCAGGTACTTCAGGAGTAATCATAGTAATCAGCTACTTCAGGAGTAATCATAGTAATCAGGTTCTTCAGGAGACATCATTGTAATCATGCACATGAGGAAAAATCATAGTAATCAGGTACTTCAGGAGAAATTGTAGTAATCAAATACTTCATGAGAAATAGTAATCAGGTACTTCAGGAGACATCATTGTAATCATGTACTTCAGGAGAAATCATAGTAATCAGGTACTTCAGGAGTAATTATAGTAATCAGGTACTTCAGGAGAAATTATAGCAATCAGATACTTCTGCAGAAATTATAGTAATCAGGTAGTTCAGAAGAAATTATAGTAATCATTTAATACAGGAGAAATTATATGAATTAGGTACTTCTGGAGAAATTATAGTAATCAGGTTCTTCAGAAGAAATCATGGTAGTCAGGTACTTCTGGAGAAATTATTACAAGCAGACACTTCAGGAGAAATGATTGTAAGAAGGTACTTTTGGAGAAATTATAGTAATCAGGTACATCAGTAAAAATTAAAGTAATCACTTGCTTTCAGAGAAATCATAGTAATCAGGAACTTCAGGAGAAATTATAGTAATACTTCAGGAGACATCATTGTAATCATGTACTTCAGGAGAAATCATAGTAACCAGGTACTTCAGGAGAAATTATAGTAATCAGCTACTTAAGGAGAAATTATAGTAATCCGGTACTTCAGGTGAAATTATAGTAATCAGGTAGTTCAGAAGAAATTATAGTAATCAGGTACTTCAGGAGAAATTATAGTAATCAGGTTCTTCAGAAGAAATCATAGTAGTCAGGTACCTCAGGAGAAATTATAATAATCATTTACTTCAGAAGAAATTATTGTAATCAAGTACTTCAGGAGAAATCGTTGTAATCATGTACTTCAGGAGAAATTATAGTAATCAGGTACTTCAGGAGATATTATAGTAATCATGTAATTTAGGAGAAATCATAGTAATCCGGTACTTCAGGAAAAATCATAGTAATCGGGTACTTCAGGAGAAATTATAGTAATCAAGTACTTCATGAGAAATAGTAATCTAGTACTTCAGAAGAAATTATAGTGATTACGTACTTCTGGAGAAATTATAACAATCAGACACTTCAGGAGACATCATTGTAATCATGTACTTCAGGAGAAATCAGAGTAATCAGGTACTTCAGGAGAAATTATAGTAATCAGCTACTTCAGGAGAAATTATTGTAATCAGGTACTTGAGGAGAAATCATAGTAGTCAGGTACTTCAGGAGAAACATAGTAATCAGGTACTTCTGGAGAAATTATGGTAATCAGGTTCTTCAGAAGAAATCATAGTAGTCAGGTACCTCAGGAGAAATAATAGTAATCATTTTCTTCAGGAGAAATTATTGTAATCAAGTACTTCAGGAAAAATCATAGTAATCAGGTACTTCAGGAGAAATTATATTAATAAAGTACTTCATGAGAAATAGTAATCAGGTACTTCAGAAGAAATTATAGTAATCAGGTACTTCTGGAGAAATTATAACAATCAGACACTTCAGGAGAAATGATTGTAATCAGGTAGTTCAGAAGAAATTATAGTAATCATTTACTTCAGGAGAAATTATATGAATCAGGTACTTCAGGAGAAATTATAGTAATCATTTACTTCGGGAAAAATTATAGTAATCAGGTACTTCAGGAGACATCACTGTAATCATTTACTTCAGGAGAAATTATAGTACTAAGGTACTTTAGGAGAAATTATAGTAATCAGGTACTTCAGGAGAAATTGTAGTAATCAAATACTTCATGAGAAATAGTAATCATGTACTTCAGGAGAAATCATAGTAATCAGGTACTTCAGGAGTAATTATAGTAATCAGGTACTTCAGGAGAAATTATAGCAATCAGATACTTCAGGAGAAATTATAGTAATCAGGTAGTTCAGAAGAAATTATAGTTATCATTTACTTCAGGAGAAATTATATGAATCAGGTACTTCTGGAGAAATTATAGTAATCAGGTTCTTCAGAAGAAATCATAGTAGTCAGGTACTTCAGGAGAAATAATAGTAATCATTTACTTCAGGAGACATCATTGTAATCATGCACATCAGGAAAAATCATAGTAATCAGGTACTTCAGGAGAAATTGTAGTAATCAAATACTTCATGCGAAATAGTAATCAGGTACTTCAGGAGACATCATTGTAATCATGTACTTCAGGAGAAATCATAGTAATCAGGTACTTCAGGAGACATCATTGTAATCATGCACACCAGGAAAAATCATAGTAATCAGGTACTTCAGGAGAAATTGTAGTAATCAAATACTTCATGAGAAATAGTAATCATGTACTTCAGGAGAAATCATAGTAATCAGGTACTTCAGGACTAATTATAGTAATCAGGTACTTCAGGAGAAATAATAGCAATCAGATACTTCTGGAGAAATTATATGAATCAGGTACTTCTGGAGAAATTATAGTAATCAGGTTCTTCAGAAGAAATCATAGTAATCAGGTACTTCAGAAGACATCATTGTAATGATGTACTTCAGGAGAAATTATAGTACTAAGGTACTTTAGGAGAAATTATAGTAATCAGATATTTCAGGAGACAACATTGTAATCATGTACTTCAGGAGAAATCATAGTAATCAGGTACTTCAGGAGTAATTATAGTAATCAGGTACTTCAGGAGAAATTATATTAATCAGATACTTCTGGAGAAATTATAACAATCAGAAACTCGAGGAGAAATGATTGTAATCAGGTATTTCCGGAGAAATTATAGTAATCAGGTATTTCAGAAGACATCTTTGTAATCATATACTTCAGGAG
>MJUT01001610.1:7651-21073 GCA_002080005.1 Gigantidas platifrons | reverse complement strand
AAAGGTAGTATCCATGGTATAATAGATACTGTTAAGAAATTCAGATACTGTAAAGGAATTCAAGATTCTGAAAATGTGGCTTTAAATGGACAGGACTTTGTTAAGGAAGTGTGGACAAAACCATTCAATCATATCTATTTCTCAGTTTGAATTTCTCCCAGAGAAATTCTTTGTATGTGTTAACAGTTACTTACCATGAAATTAGTTCAATGTTTTCATATTCAGATGGTCGTTGTGCCATTTTTCAGCAGTTTTACGTGTTTATATTTTCCGCCAAAAAATTCCGGGAAAGTATTCGGAGTGCATCTGGGTTTTTCATTGCAGGTATAGATATTCCATTCGTAAAAAACCCAGGGTTATCGTTCTTGCACTACTTCCGTCTAAGATGATTAAGTCTGACCTAGAAACGAAGCTGCTTCGCTATTCTCGGTGAGATTTCTTGGAAAAGATCGACGTTCCGACGGAAATTCGACCATGGGCAATTAGTTAAGTATCTTAGAAAGAGTTTGAGACGACATTGCCATATGTAGACAAGGAATAAAGTGTTAAAAACACGGGGGTTTCCCAACCGAGGTGAGCGATATGGCGCAAAATTGAAAATGAAGTTGCTTACCTTCTATCATATATACTGTATCAGTCGAAAAAATGTGGACACAGAATACACATATTTTTCGTGATGTATGACGTCTACTGATATTATAAAATGAAGAAAAACGAATTATTATGAAAATTTTGAAACAGGAATGAATATGAAAAAAAAAAAGAAAAAAAGGGGGGGGTAGTAGAGAAAAGGGGGGAGGAGGAAACGAAATCCATGTCCCATGCGCCTGTGAAATTTAAGTGTCAATTAAACTTTACATGTATATTAATTTCATGTAAATTTCCAGTTATTTGTGCTACCCAGTTCTAGCCTACATATTTAAGCAAAACATATCAGTTAGAAGGAATTGCACAAAAACTTGACAATCCAAGAATACACACAATAACACAAGTGAAACATAAACGAAATGAAAATAATAAAACAAAACAAAAATCGAACATTACCCCCCCCCACGTATTAAAATTGATTTCATATGTTCAGGGAGTAAAGAGCTTGTAAAACATAAGTTCAGTTACCTATTCATTAATTTTAACGGTTCCATCACACCGTTATTGGTGCGTTTTTGCAGGAATTCCATAGTGACAGGTGCTTGTTCATTTAAAAGGAGATCGCCATTTTATCGAATGGTTACTTCCGGTTTACCGTACTTTGATAGTCACTTGAATAAGAATTTAGATTAAAGTAAATTGCTATTATAAATTATGGCTGGCCTTCCATTTTCATAATTATGTTGTTGAATATTGAAATATACATGTAATATACATGTAATAAGTATTTTTATTAAGTGCTGCTTAGGGACTATTTTCTGTTAAAATGACGTCACACAGAAACGCTATAGTTAGGTTCTGTGATAGCGAATTTTATCGTTTTATTATAAACTTTCACTATTTCATTGAAGTAACGACAAACTTTCACTTATTTATGAAACTACATGCATATTCTATACCGTGAGCCAGGAATATAGTTGTTAGTAATAAGTAATAAGCGATTTCCAGTTCTGTGAGCCGCACAATGGTTTTGCCAGAGAGTATAAATACAGCGTCGATTTGACGTTTTGGCATCTCGAATCTGACTGTCGTCAAGGACGCAACACATCGATAAACCATTTAACTGAGTCTATAGCTAATTTACAAGGTACAAGATGCATTTTGATACTGAGTTAACGGTTTTCTGAGCCAAACATATTAATAACTCCATTATGTATATATTAATTCACATTTTTAAATGAGACAACTTGAGTTAAAGTCGATACCAGGGAGCTGATATTCTTATAAATATTTACCATTATAGTAGCAAGAGGGTGCCATTTTTATCTTGCTAACTAGGAACCAGTTCAATGTTTACTACAAATTTCCAGCCTTTGTTGAGAGTTTCGTTATTGAATATGAATTTAAGATACGATATATTCCACCACTTTAACAACCTTATACAGAATTTTATTATATAGCAGCCATTATGTCCTTAACATTAAAGTGAGAACAATGTTAAATTACAATCTATCTAGTAGGGGTTCAGAAGGCCAGCATCTATCAGGGTTATTATTTTTGTATTAAGTATAATTATTTTTACTCTGGATTGAATTATATAAATGGAATGCAGAATCTGGACATAATAAATATATTTTCATGTATATGCTTGATTGTATATACCGCTGGAACTGGACAACTACACAACAAAACAAGACCACAGAGGAACACCTTATAAACTTATCACACGATAAAAATACACTTAGACTACGCTACCCGGTCGATAACAATACAACCTGAATGTAGCCCAGGTTATTCAAAATGTCACTGGAAAGTGTTAACATTTCCATTGCAAATAGGACACCATGACACGTTATTCAACACAGGAAATCCTTATACAAAACATACCACTATGATGAAACGAACATAGATTTTTTGTTTGGTGACCATTTCTAACATATGACAACCATACTGAAATTATAAATTACATTCGTAACTATCAGAAAAAACATGATAAAAATTGTTTATGTGAAACAAAATCAAAATACATACATTTTTTGATTATCTGCTCTTGATGTGACAGGATGCATTTTCAACAGGCTCTGGGTATTTGATATAAATATTTGCTTACAACCTATCCTGTAACACTGTCTTCAGGTAGAACGATACTACAGACATTTAGATACATTTCTTAACCTTTTGAAAGTGAAATGAAATGTAAGCAAGCCGTGAATGTGAATTGACATTTAATTTATGTTCATCGATATTCGTCTTTGTTTACAATATGGCGACAAATTATTTATTTTATCGATATTCGTCTTTGTTTACAATATGTCGACAAACGATCAACTTATACAAAGACAACGGTCCGTGCATTTTAGCACAAAACATATCAAGGGTATTACACATGAAGAAATCTTAGATCAAATTGAACGTACAATTGAAATAGACCGTATAAAGGCGACACAAATAACAGAACGAGACTGTATCGTTTAACTGTAAATGACAATCGTGCAAAAATAAAATTGTTGGTAGGTGTCGAAGTTCAAAATCAACACTTAAAATGTATGGATGTGGAAACAGAAATCAAAATCACAAACATTACCATAAAAGATGTCCATGTAGAACTTGCTGATATAACAATATGTACATATATGAGCCAATTTGGCGATGTTATACATGGATCTATTAAAAGGGGTACCAGAAAAGGAACCAATATAGAAACAGGGACAAGATACATACAAATTGTTAATTGTGCTCCAACTATCCCAAACTTAACAACATTTGGTAGATTCAATGTCCGACTGTTTGCTGATAATAATCGAACGGCATGCAGACATTCCAATCGCACATACCATCCATCATATAAATGTGACAAAAAACAAGATCCACTGAAAACCACGAGATCTTGTTACAGGTGTAACAGTACCGAGCACATGATTCGTGACTGCCCACACTCAACAAATGTTTGCTATGGTTATGGCAGAGAGGACCACATTAAACGTGATTGTACGTACCAGAGGGGGTATACGGAAACAACAGAACAAGACATGTACGGTTTTTATGTACATGACATCAGAGGGGAGACGAGCAGACGAGGACGACGAAAAGAAAATTCCCACAAAACCAGACAGAACAAAACAAAATACAAAAGACTTAGATTGTGAAGGTGAACCAAACTTTACAACTACAAATACTGACAGAAAATTCAAAACAAAAATCATAATCGGTGCGTCAAATTGTCACAGAGTCCAAGTTACTGATCCCAACATCTGCAATCTTTCAATATCTGGAACAACTGCTGAAAACATTGACGCAATACTTGAAAATGTTGACTGTAAATTAAACACCACAGATGTTAGCAAAATAATCTTTAGTTTGGGGACAAACGATGTGACAAGCAATAAAAATGATCACGATATGATTAATGTCCATGTGTCTAATGCTGTAAATAAAATGAAAGCATGTTTTCCTAACGCTGAAATTGGGTTGTGCAGTATCCTCCCTCGGAAAGGCAAGAGACCAGGTCAAGTAAAATGTAATCCGACATCATCGTCTGTTAACAATTTTATGGGGAAATTGTGCTCAAAAGATCACAAATTATCATCCATTGATCTTTGGTATGAATTTGCACCAAACAACAATCCATCAACAATCTTATACGATGCAAATGATCTCAGTGGAGTACATGTGAGCCCGAAGGCAGCAAGTCTTCTAAGTTCTGTATTCGGTGACTTTTCGTCAGAAAATGAACATGCCGAAGAATATCAAACACCTAATCGAAAGAGAACCCGAAGGCGAAGTAGCACCTCTACTCCAGGATCTGCTGAGAGACAATTAGGCAAAATCCAAAAATCATGAACTTTTTGTTGATAAGGACAAGCAATAACAACAAATATTCTATATATGGTAAATTTGGTAAACTCCCTGAAAGTAAAATGTACTATATTTTTTATATAGATATTGAGAAAATTGTTTGCATATCATGTAAATTTGTACATAATATTATACAGTATGCCAAAAAAAAAAAAAAAAATCCCAAAATATTTATTTACATAGCTTGCATTATTATAACTTATATATTTTTGGTTTGTATATTAAAACAAATAATTCAGTATGTGCAATTTCAAGCAGGTTGTGGTATGAAATGGATATTATTGAAGAACTAGTGTTATTTTAAAACATATTATTCAATTTGAAATAATTAACATAACATGTATTATTATTATAACTTGTATATTTTTGATTTGTATATAAAAACAAATATTTCAGTAGGTGTATTTTTAAGCAAGTTGTGGTATGAAATAGATATTGAAGATCTTATGTTATTTTAAAACATATTCAATTTGAAATAAATGTCCAATTCAAATTACCACACTAAATGTCAATGGTATGGGAGATAACTCCAAACGAACGCAATTTTTAACTGGTGTCGAAAACAAAAATTTGATGTCATTTGCTTGCAGGAAACACATTGTATAAATACTATCGAATCAAAATGGCGAAAAGAATGGGGCAGGAATAGTTCTTAGAATAACGGAACAAAAGCTCAGAAAGGTGTAGCAGTTTTATTCAAAGAGGGGTTCAAATATAATGTAAACGTTAACAACACTGATCAAAACGGTAGGTATATACAATGTGAATTTAAGATTGATAACGATGAAATATTTAGAATTACAAATGTATATGTACCAAACATACCCAGTGACAGAAAACGTATTCTAGAAGAGCTCAACATTGATAATGATGAAAATATTTTAAACTTGGTTGTAGGATACTTTAATTGTACTTTAAATAAAAATTTAGACAGAAAGCCAATACAATTAAGAGACGATATCGGAAAAAATGAATTTGAAAATTTCATACAAAAGTTTGATTTAAATGATATTTATAGAAAACGAAATCCAAAAACAAAAAGGTACACATTTAAACGTGTAAATTCACACTCGCGAAGTGATTATATATGTATTGGAGAATACACTCCAACTGTAGATTCTTAAAAATAATCAACGAGACCCGCCAGGGTCGAGTTGATTATTTTTAAGAATCTACAAGTTGGAGTGTATTCTCTCACATAATACATTTCTATCTGCAACAGTCTTTTCATTTTATATTTTTACCTTTTTAATGTTCAGAAAGCTAAATAAGCCACAATTAACACAAAATAAACAACAAAAATTTATCGGCATCCGTGCTTTCGATTCTCGTTTAGGCCTAAATTAAAATATTGTTTGTTTCCCCTTTGCGACCGACTCGCCTAAATCGCTGTGACTGAAAAAAATTTACAACCCGTTCCGTGATTTGTTTTTTTTTTGTTGTTGCGATTTTCCGTTTCCGGAAATTTTTCGTGTCCGATTCCGTCATTGGATTCGTATTAGGTAATACTCTTCCTGAACGTACCGTGAGTCATCATTACTAATAAACCTAGAGTCCTGACTGTTCCGAGTATTCGTAGAAGCATGGCTTCTGAGTTTCTACGTTATGTGCCATTGTATTACCTGTTTGTATCACATATAAACAGAGTGGGAAACCAATTCCTAAAAGAAACCCCTTAAAATAATAAAAAAGAAATATGTTCTGTCTTGATTGAAGTCAAATAAAAACTGTTCAGTCTTCAATCTTTTCATTGATATGGCTCGACATACAAAGACGTCAGTTTCTGACAATGGATAATTTTTCCAACAAGATCCCACAAGGAACAACATCAATTACATTCTATGAGTATCATACAATTGCACAGATAACATGACAATAAACAAAGATATTGGGTGTTTAGAAATCAGTTTGTCTGTCTTCCTGCAGAATCATGCTTGATAAAAAAAAATAATTCACCTACCTACCGACCCAGACCTTTCAGGCTAGGGTCGGAAAGGGGAAAGGAAACAAACATATTTTTAAGACTGGCCTTATATTTAGATATTTCAAGGTCTTTCAAGTGAATAGAATCGTTTATATTTAGATATTTCAAGGTCTTTCAAGTGTCCCAAATATTCACCTGTGGTCTGTCTGATTTGTTAAGTTGCGGTCGGGTTCGTTGGTTGTTCTTGTATTGCGAGAAAACTCGTCAGTTCTGAACATAGATTGTGTCAGAACTCAAATATTTTGTATCGTGTCTTGTATATATTGATCAATTGCTTTTTTTTAAGCAAATTGTTGATATTTTTTTTAACAAAGCTTACTATCAAGAGTTATATATACTAATTATAGAATTGATTAATGTGATCAGCTTAGCAAGTGGTAAGATGGAAGTTTTGAAAATCAATGTAGACTTTAAAAAGCCCAGCAGTGTTTCGAGACACAAAAGTCCCAAAATAAGTAAAACACGTTTTTAAGCCTAAAATAGTAAAAGGTTAAAGTTCATATATCCAAGAACAAAATAATGAACTGTAGATTCTTAAAAATAATCCACTGTTCGAACAATAGTGTGACGTCAGAGAAATGTATTAAGTATTGGAGAATACACTCCAACTGTAAATTCTTAAAAACAATCAACGAGACCCGTCAGGGTCGAGTTGATTATTTTTAAGAATCTACAAGTTGGAGTGTATTCTCTCACATAATACATTTCTATCTGCAACAGTCTTTTCATTTTATATTTTTACCTTTTTAATGTTCAGAAAGCTAAATATATTTCAAGGTCTTTCAAGTGAATAGAATCATTTATATTTAGATATTTCAAGGTCTTTCAAGTGTCCCAAATATTCACCTGTGGTTTGTCTGATTTGTTAAGTTGCGGTCGGTTCGTTGGTTGTTCTTGTATTACGAGAATACTCGTCAGTTCTGAACATAAATTGTGTCAGAACTCAAATATTTTGTATCGTGTCTTGTATATATTGATCAATTGCTTTTTTAAGCAAATTGTTGATCTTTTTTTAACAAAGCTTACTATCAAGAGTTATATATACTAATTATAGAATTNATTAATGTGGTCAACTTAGCCGAGTGGTAAGATAGAAATTTTGAAAGTCAAAGTAGACTTTAAAAAGCCCAGCAGTGGTTCGAGACACGAAATTCCCAAAATAAGTAAAACACATTTTTAAGCCTAAAATAGTAAAAGGTTAAAGTTCATATATTCAAGAACAAAAAAATGAACTGTAGATTCTTAAAAATAATCCACGGTTCGAACAATAGTGTGACGTCAGAGAAATGTATTAATAACTAATAATAATACTGATCACCGTTTATACAACCCCAAAATCAGGTATTTTCCTTTTAGTGATCACGACGGCGTGACAATCACATTGAAAATTAAACAGGTAGAGATTCAAGATTTTCAAGATTTATTAGCAACCTCAGACACACGGTTAACGGAAAGAAAGTCACAGGATAAAAAGTCACAAATTTGATAGGAAAATAAGTCACAGGAAAAAAAGTCACAAGACAAAAAGTCACAGGAAAAAAAGTCACAATTATAATTTGTGAAAAAGTCACAATTTAATTATATAATGTGTGTCACATTTTTAAGTAAAAAAGTAATAATTTATATTTAATATTTAAATGTGATGGTGAAGAAATTTAAAATATATTTTTGTATAAGAATTCTATACAATTGCCTAGTATGATTTTAGTCAAATTGAACTTAATGGAATAACAAATTAGTTGAAAGTTGACTGACAAAGCCATTCAAAACCCCTAATTAATCCCAATAATTAACAGCTGTAAAAACTAATTACTGCTTATTTTTTTCTTAAATAGACATACTGCCAAAACAAGAACATGGTTTCAAATTAAAAGTAAAATTTGAGGAAAAGTATGGTTTCGTTACATTTTCTCATATAAGGGAAAACATTTACCCACTGTATCATATTACAACCATGGAAATCATCTTGTAGTCAACTATGTATAATAAATACTAGAAAATTATATAGAATTATTACACAAAAAAATATTTTAAATTTTCTTCACCATCACATTAAATTTTAAATATAAATAATTACTTTTTTACTTAAAAATGTGATACACATTATATAATTAAACTGTGACTTTTGCACAAATTGTAATTGTGACTTTTTTTCCTGTGACCTTTTTTCTTGTGACTTTATTTCCTGTGACTTTTTTTCCTGTGACTTTCTTTCCTACATTCAGACACACACAGGTGTACAAGAGGACAATATACATGTATAATACATTCAAATGACAAGACAGGACATAATACACATATATAAATACACACATAATATGGCAAGACATAATAATAGCATAAATAAATACACACGTAATATCACAAATATTTCATAACTTTCTTTAAGAAAATAGCTAGTTTTTTATGTACTTGTATATTACAAATAGACAATAAACCACCAAATTTATTCATATTAGGATTAGTTTTGTAATAATTCGGTATAAATTCTGATCTCAATTCTGATACAACTGGATGAACACATATAAATAATAAATGATATTCATCCCCCACCCCATTTCCACATAAAGTGCATAATCGTTGTTCCCTTAATATTCCAGCCCATCTACCCGTTTCTATGGCAAGCTTCAAGTTTGAACATCTCAATTTTGTAATAAAATATATCTCCGATGGAAAAAGTCGTAATAAATAACGTTCTAGACAAAATTCCTTTTTGAATAATGAATAAAAGTCCCCTCTTGACGTATTATGAATCTGTGAAAACCAATGTTGATAAAATTGATCTGTAAGCCTTTGTTTAACTGTTAACTTCAACCAATCTATATCAACATTTTGTTGTTCAGTCCAAAAATAGCTCAATCCAGTCTCATCAAATATAGATTTCAAATAGCTAATCCATTTAAATTTGGTTGGATTATTTCCGTGTAATTTTAACATTAATCTAAGCATAATATTAGAAATTTTGTTCTCTTTAAGTAACGTTTTACCCCAAAAAGTAACCATTCTTAGTTTTATTGAAATTTCCAGTGGGACCCTCCCCAACTCTCCATAAACCATGAAATTAGGTGTACTATTTCTAACTTTTAATAAATTTTTACAAAATTGCAAATGCATTTTTTTGATATTATATTTATTTTCAAAACCCCTGAAGAGTATAATAATATAGGTACTATCAATGTATCAAACAACTGTAACTGAAGATCTACGGGAAACGTGATATTTTTATTTTTTTTTTACATAGCAAAAAGAGCCTTTTGTGCTTGGTCGACTATTTTTTTCCTAGCTGAACAAAAATTATCACTATTGAAATTGCTAAAAAGCTTAAAACAGATAAATCAGAATTAAAAGGTTGGGAAAAAGATTTAGAAACTTTGTTACTAAAAAAGGACGCTTTAGAAAATGAAAATAAAATAAACACATTGAAATCAAATATTAATACATATTATCGATCAAAAGCTGAATCAGCTAGAATCAGATCGAAGGTAAATGTCTATGAAAAGGGCGAAAAGTCAACAAAGTATTTCTTTAATTTAGAGAAGAAAAACGGACAGGAAAAGTTATGGTCAAAAATTAAAACTGACGATGGGGGCTATAAAGATAGTACAAATGGAATACTGGGGCAGCAACTTAAATTTTATGAAAAGTTATTTAAATCTGAAGGTTGTGACAAAGACGCGGGGGAAAAGCTTCTTCAAAATTGGAAGACAGGATTATTTCAGAATTTTACCAAGAATACTGGTACCTAATACAGAACGAACTGACGGACGTCATTAAAGAATTTTTCAACACTAAAACTATGTCTAGGTCTCAAATATTCAGGAATGATGTCTCTTTTGTACCAAAGCGGGGAACGGGAGGACATAAAAATTTGGAGACCAATTACTTTGTTAAACACTGATTACAAAATATGTTCAAAACTCTTAGCGGAACGCCTAAAAAAAGTTTTACCTAAAATCATTGGCTCGGACCAAAACGGCGTTGTACAAGGTAGATATTTATTTAACTCTATACAATTATTGACTTTGATATAGGTTGCTACAGAGATTTATCAACCTGAAAAAAGTTATATTCACTGAGCCGAAGGCGAGGTAAATATTGATTTTTGAGGGTTGATAAATCCCAGTAGCAACCTATTACAAAGTCAATGATCGTTTTATTATATGATTATACATGGGAAAAAACGCTTCCAGCATATTTTTAGCTTTTAAATATGTCCGGAATATTTTGACAGCTACATTTGTTGCTCTACGCATGTTTTTGGAATCTTTTTCTTTCAAGATTCTTCTGAATTCAGCCTCGTCCACTGTGGCAAACCGTGCAGACGACAATTCATTGTCTATTTTTTTTTTTTTTTTTTTTATATACAGACGTCAACAAGCATTCTCTGATAGAGAATGACGTCAAGGAACCCCGGATGAAAGACGCCCCCTGATTGATCAATGTTGCTGAGAGACGTAAAATTTGATTGGAACGTGGAATTCTGGAATCTATATTTCTATTTTTAGCCCAAATTGGGGTGACATTACAGTCCACACTACCTATGAGCTAATTATAGCTCATTTGAGGTTGACATCACACGTACGCATTACTTTTCAAGTTGATTTTAGCCAATTAGAAACTAGACAAAGTTCAATCATATAATAATAATAATAGATTATTACAAGATTTAATATGATTTGTTGATATGAAAGATGAAGAAGGGGCTATCATATTTTTAGATCAAATGAAAGCTTTTGATAGAATAGAATGGGAATGGCTAGAAAAGTGTTTAGAGAAATTCGAATTTGGGGTAAATTTTAGGGAATGGGTTAAAATGTTATTTAAGAATGCAAAAACGTGTGTTATTACAAATGGATTTATCTCAAACTACGTCACCATTTCACGATCAATCCGTCAAGGGTGTCCCGTCGCACCGATGCTATACATCCTGCAAGCGGAGCATTTGGCATCCACAATAAGAGCTAATCCAAACATCAAAGGCATTAAATTACCACACCCATCCGATCAAGAAAACGAAGCAAAACTTAATATGTTTGCGGATGACACGCAATTATTTAATAGGGACGAAGAATCAATCGAAGAAACATATAAAGTATTGAATATATATGAAAAAGCATCAGGGGCAAAAATAAATTTAAATAAAACAGTAGGAATGTATTTAGGTCGCTGGAAAAATAACACTCCAAAATTTAAACAAATAAAATGGTCTAAGGATCCCGTGAAAGCTTTGGGAGTGATACATGGACACAATGTTAATATTGAAGCTCTTTGGCTAGAAAAAATTAAGAAAATAAAATCATGTTTGGAAGTTTGGAAAACATGTGATCTTACCTATCAAGGAAAAGTGCTAATTCTTAAAGGATTTTTGTATTGAGAACTATTTACTTAGACTGTCGGAACACTCCAGAATTTGGATTACTAAATTTAGAACATCAAATCTGCACTTACCTATAGAAACTGGTCGTTGGTATAATATACCCCGAGTAGAGTGTATTTGTCATTTATTGGAGACGAATATCATTTTTTATTAGTTTGTAAAAATGAAAACATTATCACCCTTAGAAATATATATTTGCCAAATTATCATCGAGCTTACCCTAATCATGCCAAATTTGAAGGTCTTCTTTCTATTTGCAATACAGAACTTTATAAGCGATTATCAAATTTATTGGAAAAGCTGCTGCCTTACTCTGATTGTATGTAACTGCTTGTATTATGTTGTAACTTTATATTTATATTTACTGTCAGATTTATTAATTTTCATCGTATATTCATTGTCATGTCTTGAATGTATATATTATTTAAAAAATGACCTCTTGTTACACTTGTATATGTGTCTGAGTGTTTTCAAATACAAAAAAAAATCTTAAAACTTGTGTATTATCACAAATAAATTTTGAAATAGAAATGAGGGGAATACCAGAAAAGTACAAAAAAGAAATAAATAAATTAATGTGGGCTTTCATTTGAGACGGAAAAGTAAATCAAATAAAGAGAGATGTGTGCTGTTTGCGAGTTGAGGAAGGGGGTATGGGTATGGTTAACATCGATTTGCTCATCAAAGCTAAACAATTCAGACGTATGCATAAAATATTAAACGCCAAAAATGATAATTGGAATTCTATAGGTAAATGGTGGTTAAAGGTGTGAACCTATAATTAATTTCTTTAACATTTTCTACTAAATTTGTGTTTTTTCGAGACTGACTGGCTATTTTATCTGAAATTTAACCTTTCTAAGACCATATATTTTCTGAAATGTACATGATTCCTCTACGTTCTGTCAAAATATCAGGCAGGGCTCGAAATTAACGCTAGCAAGCAGGCAAATTGCTAGTTGAAATTTCAATTTGCCTTAATTTTGCTAGTGAATAAAGTTAGAACTAATAAGCAGAATTTTGCTAGTTGTAAAAAATTATGTGTTCAGAATCGTATCTGAACTATGACAAACGTGTAAATTTGTTTTCTCGTAAGATCGGTAAAGATCGCATTGATTTCATAAAAAAGGACGGTATAGTTACGTATTTGTCCGAGAAATACGAATATTTACGTCTATGTCCGAAAAATACGAACAACCATACTGGTTCCCGATTTTTAAAATAACATCTGGTTGTAATATTTACAGTTCAAATTACCAGTCGAAATGTCAAAAAGAAGAAAAGTTTCTGATCACGATCGCGACATTACAAAAATTACGAAATTCTTTCTCCAAGTTTCAGGTAGATTTATAATTGTGATTATAGTGTTTACATTGATTAAGAGGAAATAATCGTGAAAATCGTTGTGTGACAGCTGTTTACACTATGATGGTCTATCGTATAACGCAGCCTGTCTGCTTGCAAGAATGGCAAGATTATGAATTTCGTTTATCCAACTTTGGCCTAGCTGGAGTAAATCAATTATCGTGTTTTTAACAGAAGTGATCTCATCATTTTATTCAAATAATTATTATTGCTCTGTTTCCAGCTTGATTAACTCTAACTCATCTCTTTTATA
>MJUT01001600.1:73591-89142 GCA_002080005.1 Gigantidas platifrons | reverse complement strand
TCATTCATGACATCACCGGTTTGTAACTAGATTAAAACGACGTCACGGGTGTCACTAGTGGAGCAGGAACTGCCTACCCTTCCGGAGCACTCGAGTTCACCCCCTACACCGGTTTTTATTGGGGATCGTGTTACTCGATCTTTTGTTTTATATGTATGTCTTCAAGAGCGTTGTTTGTCCTTTTGTACTTTTTCTTTGGCAATTGTGTTGTCTGTTCTTCGATGTACGGATTCTGATTACTCCCTTTGGCATCTTCAAACTCTTCTTACATTGTTTGATTTGATTTTTGATGTTTTAACGCCACTTTCAACAATATTTCAGATATATCATGGCGACCAGTTTTAGTGGAGGAGGAAACCCGGAGAGAACCATCGACCATGGGCAAGCAAATTGTAAAGTTTATCACTTGTGGCTGCGAGAAGTGCACCCTTTTTGTAATTTACAAAGCCGGGTGCTGACCCACGCCGTATTGTTGATACGCTTGTATGAGTTGTTAGATCCAATGACCTAACTCGTTGAGCCACCTGGACCCCCTCTTACATTGGTGTTCTTAATTACTAATTAATTATCCATTACCGACTCAGTAATAGTCTCATATGGCCTGGAAGGTTTGAAAAAGTCATGGATGGTTCGTTTCATTTTGAAACTAATCAACCTATCCCATTCTATTTCCAAATTTATTTTTGTTTGTAATCAAGTGATGTATAACACCCTCGGTCGTTCCTCACATCCGATTTAATACTGACCAACCGAATTTTCTATCCGAAACCCTTATATAAATCGCTTCACCAATCATTTTTCTATTCATTCATAACCATCTTACCTTCAGAAAGTGGTGTTACACTCGATTACAGCACGATTTTGCCTTAGATCCTATCATTTTGCCATTTACATGTATGGTACCCTTCGATAACTCTGTAATTTATATTATTTTGTTAAAAAGTAAATTACAAACATTACTGACCCTTTCCCATTTTTATAAAAGTAAAAGACAAACATTTAAATAAACCCTTTCCCATTTTTTTAAAAGTAAATAACAAACATGGCTTGTTTTCGATCACAAAAAATATGTATATGGATTTTTGTTTTTAAATAATTACTAACACCGATTTGTATGTATCTGATATGAAAGTAAAGCTCGGAGCTGAGAAATTATTCATATGAATATTATACGTTAAGTTTAAGGTTTTAAAAAAAATGAAATTCATTTCTGTAAACATCTGTTTATAGGCCTTGTATTAAAATATGTGTTGAAATAGTGTAAAAACCATTGAATTTTCTATTATTCACAGAGAACAAAATTGTTGTCCCAACAAGAGTTACATGCATAGAGGCATTTTTCTCAGGTGTACCACCTGTTGTGTTTACTGCTAAAGTGTATATTGTAGTGGGGTGAGCTGAAAGTAATGAATTACCAAAGTAATAAAATTTTATGATTTCTTGTATCCCTAAAGAACAACATTTTATAATATCAAAGAATGGTGTCATTCCTAATAAAGTAATTAAGAATGATTAAGGGGTCCCATAAGGGTGAATTATTAATGAATATGTATTATTAAGATTTAAAACTATAAAATTACACATGAAATATAAAGCATAATAATATTGAATATTTATTATTAATTTTATATATTAAGCACACTTCAAATATGAAAACATAATAATTGATATTTATATTAAACTTTAAACCTATATAAGCACACCTAAAATATATTCTCCAAGCTTGATTGTTCACTATTTTTTTAAATTAAAGAGTCAAGTTACATATGGTCTATTTTCGATTAACGCAAAATAAGTCACAGGAAAAATGTCACAATTGTAATTTGTGAAAAGTCACAGTTTAATTATATAATGTGTGTCACATTTTTAAGTAAAAAAGTAATAATTTATATTTAATATGTCCCGATAATTATCGATTTTTTTACGGATGAGTACGTATATACACGATCGAGTTGAGAAAACGGGAATGTTTGTTTTCATTTATTTATGAACTTGTATGGTATCGATAGTGTATTCACCGTAGACAGAAGTAAAAAAAGAATACACATTTCTTCACGATAACGGTAACGTTTTAGAATAAAGTCTGTATTAATGAATACATGCAATCAAGTATTCACGGCTGACAAAATAAAAACGTAATTTACACATTTCATCAAGATCGAGTATAACAGTCGGCAGGGGCGAATCCAGGATTTCAAGTTAGGGGGCGCACTTAAAATAATCGCGTCGGGCGGAGCGTGGCCAGAGTTGCCAACTCGCCCGCCATCAGCGGGTCACACCCGCCGCGGGTCATTAAAATAACCCCCCATCCCATCCTTCATCCGCCAGAACACCCGACACTACGAAATGACCCTCAGAAGAAATACTAAAAAATGCCAAATCAGCTTCTTGTGCTTATAAATTGAGCTTAAAGCAGTGAAAGTTGACTAGTGTATATATGAGATGTGTTCTAAACTTAAAACTGTATGAAATAAAATGTGTCTTTAAATATAACTTTTTTTACACATTTGTGAATAAACATGAATACGCCCTGACATGAAGATCATATATATATTTTTTTAATTTCGGCTCCAAAATGTCGTTACGCAGTATGACCCAACATTTGAATACTAAATGTTGGGTCATGACCACACACACCATCTCTGAAGGTTGGCAACTATGAGAGTGGCGCGAAAATTTTTGGGGTATTTTGTGTGAAAAATCATGATTTTACGCAAAAAAAATCATATTTTTTCCAATTTTAGGAGGGGGGGGCGGTGCGCACCCTGGATCCGCCTCTGGCCGGTTTTCATGACTGAAATGATGAGATGAATGTTGTATTAAATATTCCGTCGGTGTTATTACGCCATGTTTTTATAATGTTTGTGGGGTTCATTCCCACTTGGTCTACTCCCATTTGGTCTATTCCCATTTGGTCTATTCCCACTTGGTCTACTCTAGAAAAATGATAGTGTTGCATTTGGTCTACTCTATGAATTTTATATACAAAAACAACATATAAAAATCAATTTCACTCTATTATGGGAAAACATGAACAGAAAACAAATACACAATCACAGCCATAATACACTATAATTTTAATTTAAAAATTTATAAAATTTCATTAAGTAGACGAAATGAGAATTATTAAATTGTCAACAGTAGACGAAATGGGAATAGACCAAATGGGAATGGTCAGTTTAAAAAAATCTTATCTGGTCAATTTTTATAATAATAAATTTAAAATTAACGACGATATTTGCATTTTTGTCGGCACGCGCCTATAGTCCGTGGGCTAGCATAACCCCCCGTGCACCCCCCCCCCACCTTCCATGTTAACATATTTTTTTAGGTCCTCCTATATATCCTCTTGAAAAAAAACATGTTAACATTGAATATTTTGGGATGAACTTACATTTATGAGACATTTTTTAAATCCTTTCGACAATTTTGCCGGATTTTCAGATTTTTTCATTCTTCACTGTTGCTGAGGTCTTGTAGCTTATGAACAACTATTAGAATATACAAACTGGGGTTTGGTGGATAGCTGATTATATTATCGTTCAAATGAATACAAGTTATTAATATTTTATGAAGTCCAGTAATCGTAGGAGGCAAAAAATATATCCCTACCCCTGATAAAATTGCGTAAAAACAAGATTTTTCGCCTTTTGTTTTCAATAGACAAAATATTACACAACTTTGGTGATATATTTATAATGAATTTATTAAAACTATTGCATTTATCGAAAATTAAACCCATTACATCATCAAAAAACATGTTTTGTAGTGTAGATTGCAGAAAAATGGAATATTATAATTTTTGGCGATTTTAGCTCTATTCAGCCCAAAGCGTGTAATATCTTTTTCATAATATGAATTGACAACCACATTATACATCTGTCGTGTGCAATTATGTCATGGAGACATTTTAAGATAAAATTTGTTCTAGTACCACCCTGTATAGGACTTCTAGCGACAAAATATTACCCCTTACCCTGCCGAAAATCACATATTTTCTCATCAGTATTAGTCTGTGGGCTAGCATAACCCCCCGTACACACCCACCTTCCATGTTAACATACTGCTTTAAGTCCTCCTATATATCTTCTTGAAGAAAAAACAAGTTAGCATTGAAAATTTTGGGACGAACTTGCCGTTTGAGGCTAATATTTACACCCTGTCGCAGCTTTTTGAGGATTTTTGATTTTTTTCAATTTTTGTCTTTGCGAGCATTAAATGCATACTAAACAGTCTTGAAAGTATATCAATATGGTATCAATTGAAAGCTTATATTATTAACTTTCAATTGAATACAAGATATATACACTTTGTGGGTACCAAATTTTGACAGATGTGAAAAACCTACCCCTCCCCCTTCCTGAAATGACAAAAAAAAGAAATTTTTTCCCTTAAAAGTTTAGATAAAAAAATATTTCGTACTAAACTATGATCTTTTTTTATGCTAAGCCAAGCAAATATATCACATTTAATAAATCAAGCACTAGTAATCCTTTATGAAGTGATTAAAGCTTTGTGGCCAAAATACTTGAAAAATGGTATATTTTCAATTTTGCAGATTTTCACAGGATTCTGCTTATATGTTAATTTTACTAATAAAATAAAGGATACCGCATCATAATGACGGTTGATTTTTGTATCTGGGTACTATAACAATGTAAAAAGGGAATAATTATGTTCCTTCTACCTACTGATGAACAAATAAATAGCAAAATATTAGCCCTACCCCTCTAAAAAAAAACGTAAAATTTGATGAAAGTCGGTTTATTTCCTTAGAAACATGGTCGGGCAGGGTGAAATATTTATTTGCCCTGTAAGATCTTTCAATTCTTTATTTAAACAAATCATATGAACATCATCTAAGAGGATTTAAATTCTACCAATGTCGGAAAACATGAAAAATGGGTAATTTCTGATTTTCAGAATTTCTACAGAATATTCCTTATTGGCCAGGTTAAGCTGCTTTATGGGAATTTTTGTCCAATCAAAATAGTTTTATCTGAATGCTGAATGTATTAGGATTTATTTTAAAAACCATTAACCCTCATATATGCATATTATGATGCCCATTTTAGCCAAATTCCACCCCTTCCTTTACTTGGAAACTGAGACATATACATGATATACTCAATATTTTCATATTTCAGTTTCATTCTTCAACAAATGTCCTGAACAAGGATTATTGCAAACGGCCAAACAGTATTGAAAATTGGCAAAACAGTTCTCACTAGTCTTCCTTTTCACCGTCAATCAACGAGTATAAAACACCATTGAATTCATCATCACTTTCATCGCTTTCTGTCAAACCTGTAATATTTTCCTCGACTAAAACGCCGGCGAGTTGTCGTGGAATGAAATCACCAGACACCCATTTTGGTTCAATCATCCCATCAACACACTGCCAACCATTGTCATGAGTAGGCTCCGGATATACCGGTACTGGTTTTACAATATGGGTTCTTTTCCAAATTCCTACCTGATAGTTACAACAAGCAGGTAAAAGCCTCCATCTGCAGAAACAAATCCTCTGAAATTTGCCAGGAATCTCCAGTTTGTGCAAGAGCACTTTGGAATTGGGGTGACATTTATCATGTCTTAATTGACTTGACTTTTCCAATCCCCTTAAATGCGCTCGTTGTATCACAGCGTGTGAACGCGTGCAGGCCTAAAAGTGCTGGACACAATTCCTGCTGGTACTACTGTGCTAAATTGGTGATATCTATCAACCATTCCAGTATCAAAGAGAATTGTCACTCCTTGCTTAATACCCCCACTGCACCGGAGGGGGTATACTGTTTTACCCCTGTCCGTCCTTCCGTCTGTCTGTCTGTACGTCCGTCCATCTGTCTGTCCGTCCTTTCGTCCGTCCCAAGACCAAAATGGGTGTCTGGTGATTTCATTCCACGACAACTCGCCGGCGTTTTAGTCGAGGAAAATATTGCAGGTTTGACAGAAAGCGATGACAGTGATGATGAATTCGACGATGTTTTATACTCGTTGATTAATGGTGAAGAGGAAGACTAGTGAGAACTGTTTCACCAATTTTCAATACTGTTTGGCCATTTGCAATATTCATTTTTCAGGTCATTTGTTGAAGAATGAAACTGAAATATGGAAATATTGAGTATATCATGTATATTTGTCCAAGTTTTCAAGTAGAGGAAGGGGTAGAATTTGGCTAAAATGAGCATCATAATATGCATATATGAGGGTTAATGGTTTTTAAAATAAATCCTAATACATTCAGNNATTCAGATAAAACTATATTGATTGGACAAAAATTCCCATAAAGCAGCTTAACCTGGCCAATAAGGAATATTCTGTAGAAATTCTGAAATTACCCATTTTTCATGTTTTCCGACATTGGTAGAATTTAAATCCTCTTAGATGATGTTCATATGATTTGTTTAAATAAAGAATTGAAAGATCTTACAGGGCAAATAAATATTTCACCCTGCCCGATCATGTTTCTAAGGAAATAAACCGACTTTCATCAAATTTTACGTTTTTTTTTTTAGACGGGTAGGGCTAATATTTTGCTATTTATTTGTTCATCAGTAGGTAGAAGGAACATAATTATTCCCTTTTTACATTGTTATAGTACCCAGATACAAAAATCAACCGTCATTATGATGCGGTATCCTTTATTTTGTTAGTAAAATTAACATATAAGCAGAATCCTGTGAAAATCTGCAAAATAGAAAATATCCCATTTTTCAAGTATTTTGGCCACAAAAATCACTTCATAAAGGATTACTAGTGCTTGATTTATTAAATATGATATATTTGTTTGGTTTAGCATAAAAAAGATCATAGTTTAGGACGAAATATTTTTTATCTAAACTTTTAAGGGAAAAAAATTCTTTTTTTTGTCATTTCAGGAAGGGGGAGGGGTAGGTTTTTCACATCTGTCAAAATTTGGTAGCCACAAAGTGTATATATCTTGTATTCAATTGAAAGTTAATACCATAAGCTTTCAATTGATACCATATTGATATACTTTCAAGACTGTTTAGTATGCATTTAATGCTCGCAAAGACAAAAATTGAAAAAAATCTAAAATCCTCAAAAAGCTGCGACAGGGTGTAAATATTAGCCTCAAACGGCAAGTTCGTCCCAAAATTTGCAATGCTAACATGTTTTTTCGTCAAGAGGATATATAGGAGGACTTAAAACAATATGTTAACATGGAAGGTGGGGTGTACGAGGGGTTATGCTAGCCCACAGACTAATACTGATGAGAAAATATTATGCGAATTTCAGCAGGGTAAGGGGTAATATTTTGCTTCTAGAAGTCCTATACAGGGTGGTACTAGAACAAATTTTATCCTAAGATGTTTTCATGACATAATTTCACACGACAGATGTATAATTTGGTTGTCAATTTATACTATGAAAAAGATATTAAACGCTTTGGGCTGAATAGAGCTAAAATCGGCAAAAATTATAATATTCCATTTTTCTGCAATCTACACTACAAAGCATCTTTTTTGATGATGTAATGGGTTTAATTTTCGATAAATGCAATAGTTTTAATAAATCCATTATACAAATATCATCAAAGTTGTGTAATATTTTGTCTATTAAAAACAAAAGGTGAAAAATCTCATTTTTACGCAATTTTATCAGGGGTAGGGATATATGTTTTGCCTCCAACAATTACTGAACTTCATAAAATATTAATAACTTGTATTCATTTGAACAATAATATAATCAGCTATCCACCAAACCCCAGTTTGTATATTCTAATAGTTGGTCATAAGCTCAAGAGCTCAGCAACAGTGAAGAATGAAAAAATCTGAAAATCCGGCAAAATTGTCGAAAGGATGTAAAAAAAGGGCTCAAATATGTAAGTTCATCCCAAAATATTCAATGTTAACATGTTTTTTCTTCAAAAGGACATAACAAAGGACCAAAAAAAAGTAGTGGGGTTCGAAGGTGGGGGGGGGTGCACGGTAGGCTATCTCAGCCCATGGCCTACTACTATAAAACCTACAAGAAAAAATTCTTAAAAATTCAGTTTCAAAATCAACAATTGTTTTTCTAGATGTATATTAATATATGATATATAAGAACTCTGACAATTAATTTCAAAAATGTTGGTCCCATTATTAAAAAAGTTACCCATTAGATCTCTATGTTAATTACATTTTCTGAAGTGTAAAAATTTGCATGGAGTGAGTATAAATAGTGTAAGAGCTCAACCATCAAAACAAAATAACAGACATGTGCTTTCAATGTATATTTCATTGTACCATGTGACATAGAACATTTAAATATTAAAAGGCTACTCATCAACTAACCATTAAGGTGATAGTCAATTGTTATTGATGTCCATTAATATTTAAATGTCCTATGCCACATGGTACAGTCTGTTATTTGTACTCACTCCAGCCAGATTTTTACACTTCAGAAAATATAATTAACATAGAGACCTAATGGATAACTTTTTTAATAATGGACCAAACATTTTGAAATTAATTTTCAGAGTTCGTATATATCATATATTAATATAGATCTAGAAAAAAAACTGTTGATTTGAAAACTGGATTTTTAATAATTTTTTTCTGAAGGTTTTATAGAAGTCAAACGGACTATCCAAAGATAATCACGTGGTGATTAATACATGTTGATTGTTAATCAACGTCGAACAGGTAAACAATGACAATTAGATGTGAGCTAATTATATAATAACCAATTGTGTATGAGCTTGGACACATGATTTTTGACGTTGATCTTTAAAACATATTGTTTTTCTACGATGAAAGTTAAAAAGATCGTGTGTTTTTGCAAGGATTTTTTAGTAAAAGTTTTAGATATTATTTAAACGCTGAATCGTTTTATTTGTCATTCATTTCGATATTGCACATTTATAATATACCTTCACTAAGTTAAAAAAAATACTAGAAATTTCAAGCAAGATGAAAAAAAAACCCATCAGGGATGAGACCAGTCTCGTATTGTAATTTCAGTGGTCAGAAAATCTATATTTAGAAATTGCGTATACGGAAGAAGAAAACGGGGATGAGACCGATCTATAAAAAGAAGAATGCGGAAGAAGAGTGCTTTTCTTTCAGATTTTGTTCTCTTATATATCTCGTTCCGAACTTGTTTTGCATGAAAATAAAGAAATCCTAAGGCTTTAAGAAAACAATTAAGTGTCATGGGTGGTTTGCTACGTCACACGCACCGATACTTGAACATCGCCTCGAGGTAGGTTTATGCTGTTGTACAATTTAAAAAAAGGAAAACTAACAAAACCAAGTAGTTCACCGAAGGGCCCACATATCAGACTTCATTGTTTAGCATACATTCATTGCGTGGAAACCCGTCAGTTTTGGAAACACTTCTGTACAGTTAAAATTCCGGGCAAGGATACCGTTCACACAAAACCCATTTAACTGTACAGAAGTGTTTGCCACTACGAGGTCTTCAACATGTGGAACCCACACCCATCAGCGAGCTTTGAATAGCCCCAACAAAAAATGAGTAATCAATCCATGGTCATAGCACAATGGCAATTCATCATAAGGTTAACTGAAAATTCTAACGAGACAAAGACACATCAATGACCAATGATAATTCCAGGATAGACGGATTTATCATAATGAATTACGCACCACTGACCAATTACATCTGGGTCTGGTATTACAGCATTTATTGTAGCACGTGTCGGCTGATTTCTGTGATAATCACCAATTATCCTGTTCAATCAGGGTTAATCAATAAATAACAGAACGATTGATCTACTAATTGCAGGTAATTGTTAAATAACTGACGACTTGTGAGCTTGCTATTTTTCCTTTGATAAAAAAATATTTCACACAATCCCATTGTTTTGGTCTAAATACGAAAATTGTTGTGTAAACTAACTGTTGGCTTCTATTCAATCTACAGCATTTTGAGTAAATTCTGAAATTTGAAAGAAAAACTTCTCACTTTCATTTTTAAAAGGGTACAACATAGTTCTATTTTAACGACATTTATAAGATTAATAAGAATATCAACAGAACCAACACGATGTTTCGACCTTGGGGTTCACCAAAGCAAGATTTTGCAACTGTTTTTCAATGACTGCAAGAGGTATATTATATATTTTTTTTATTTTACACAAGTTGGATAATTTTCAAGACTGGACAACGCAAGAGACCAAGAACTGAAAAAACACAAAAACGTTAAAAAAAATATTGATATTTATGTGTAACAAATGCCGCTTAGTGTATATTTGTTGACAAATGCTATTGTTATCAATTTTTTGTATACTGTAAATATAAAGTACTGTTATAATTTTTTTTTTCACTCATTGATACTTGACTACTAGACATATTCAAGAGGTCAGTTATGGAGAAAAACAAATGTTTGTACCGATCGAGATATTCACCTAAGTTACTGACTTTCAAAAACAACAAATTAAATAGTAATAAATTTGATAAACAAACAAACAAAACAAAAATGCAAATATCGTCGTTAATTTTAAACTTTTTATTATAAAAATTGACCATATAAGATTTTTTTAAACTGACAATTCATTTGCAATCTTCTTTGTGCACACAGGACGTCTCTATTATGTCCTTAGTGCACTTTTATTGTTCTTAGTGCACTAAGGAGGTCCTTTGCGGTATTTCTACACACCGAATTTATCCAGCTGTCTAATTTTTTTTTACCAATATGGGATTTCTTGAACTTTAAGATCGAAATACTTGTATACAATAGTATTGTCAACAATACTTGTATAAAAAAATGTACAAGTATTGTTATTTCCCCCCAAAAAAGTTGAACTCTACGATTGTGATTCTTTTTTTTTTCTGTTGTGATATGGAGTTTTAATGAAATTGTGTTCTTATTTAAAGAATCATAATTAATTGTCCGAATACATATTTGTTTTTTTATATAAAAATACGATCATAGTTTAGTTTTTTTGCACAATAAACAAACGTCTCTGCAATACACATCTACAAAATTTATCCTAATTCTTAAAAGTTAATTAAACTTAATTACATTTAGTTACGCAACAATACTGCAACATTCTCATAAAAATCACAGACGAATTAGTTCTCGGGTAAAATACAAGTAACAATACTTGGACAATACAATTACTGATTATACAGGAAGAACCCCCACTGTGAATCCATCTATTTTCAGATGCCATTCAATGAAAATAACAACCTAAGATAAGAATTAGATAAGAAATTAAAATTTATATAATTCATGTCTGTTTTTAATGAAAATTAATTAACACATTTAAGTCACATTTCATTTATTTAGCCTAACATGGGTCAGTTATCAATCATTAAAAAGACAAAAACATTTTTTTTTTTAAATCTGTCTAATAAGTATTTACCCTACATATACTCTTATTATCCACAATAAATTCAGGGAAAAGTTATTATTACCACAATAAATTCAGGGAAAAGAGATGAAATAAGAAAGAAATTTTATTGGAAATAAATAAGTACTCAGAAAGGGGGCGGTAATTCCGTGACACGGCTGCCTGTGCTAACAATGATTTTAACTAAAAAGTCACTTTTATTTTCCCACATGCATGTTAAATGTGTATTGTGACATTTATACTTGAAATATTTTATCGCATAATTTTTTTTATTATAAATTGCGATCATAAAGTTCAAGTGATCCTCAATATGTTTTACTGTGAAATCGCATAATCACTATTAAAAGGGCTAAAATATGCTATTCTTTGAATTCGAATTGTCACAGGATATGTTGATACAACACAAGTCACGAAAAATTGGGGCATTTTTCAAGCTCAATTGTGGCGTAATGAATGGAGACTTAAGAAAATATAGAAAGCACTATGATTGATCTATGTCATACTAAAAAAGATAGGAACCGTCTCCACCCGAATTTACAAATTTTCATTTTTAATGTTAAACGGTTGAGGACGCTATGGATGAAAAAAAAAATGGCGACAAAATGTCCTTCTCGAAAATTGCAGATGATCACATTTAACATTCAACCCAAACATTCTTATGTAAATTCCGTTCATAAATAGATATCTATCAACAATCTACCGAGAGGAACTCGCCATCAATCATCCATGAAAGCTGTAATCGGCTTAGCAAAACACTGAAAATTCGACAATGTCACTCTCATCAGATAACGATTTACTGATGCCTATTTCCGGTTGTGCAACACGCAAATTTTTGCACACGACACTAACGTGTCGCGCCTCCTCTGCATTTAGCCCAAACATTCTTATGTAAATTCAATTCATATATAGATATTTATCAACGATCTACCGAAAGGAACTCGCTATTAATCATCCATGAACGCTGTAATACATGAAATTTTTGCACACGACACCAACGTGTCCTTGTGTATTTGCCGGTTTTCATGAATTAAATGATGAGATGAATGTGTACTGCATGACAAGTACAAAACATGGTAGCACACAGATAAATAGCTTAATAGCTGTATTTTTTTTTTATCTTACAGACATTTCAAGAAAAGGTATATATAAAATCGTTTGTTTTCTGTTATTTATTTTTTTTTTACTATCCATAAGTTACTTTTATATATTTTCTGCAAAGTTTTTTTCATTTATTTTTTAATTAAACTTAATTATTATTGCTGTATTACTTTTATTAACAACTACTTTCACTAACAAAACTATTTCTTCTATAAGTTAATTGTTAAATTGTTTTCATTGTTCCTGTTGTCATGAAATGTTTCCAAATAATGAATTTTCAATAGTTGAATTTGACTGCTACTTACGCGTTAGAACTGTTCCAATACTGCCACCTTTCGTAAAAAAATCAAATGTCAGTTAGTAAGATTTTATTTCCGTATTTTGTCTCGATTTTTGTCCAGAACAATTTAATCCAAAAACGAGATCGAATATGAAAATAAATTCTGTAAAGTTTAATTTAATTCCTACTTGCACTAGAAAACGGTCCCTAACCTGTCGTCGCCAAATTACTCCGGTCTACCTGTCCATCAGTCACTGTGCCATCACTCTTCCCACCCGAAATGTTTTCAAATAATGAATATTCAAATAATTGAATTTGAATCCCGCTACTTACGCGCGAGAATTGTCCCAATACTGATAGTATACATGTGTAATGATTACACTGACATTTTTATGGCTTTGTGTATAATTAACTAAAGTGCTGTAAACCACTGTAAGAAAGATAAAATTCTTTTCACTTACAGAAAATAAATTCTGAAAAGCTCAATTTTATTCCTACTTGCACTAGAAAACGGTCCCTTTCCTGTCATCACCAAATTAGTCTGCCCCGTCCATCATTCTTTCCTCCTAAAATCAGTGTTTTCATAAATTAAATATTCAAATAGTTAAAAAAAAATCTAATGTCACCTAGTAAGATTTTATTTCCGTGTTTTGTCTCGAGTTTTGTTCAGAACAATAAAACTCCAAAACGAGATCGAATATGAAAATAAATTCTGAAAAGTGGAATTTGATTCCTGCTGTTAGTTTGAAAACGGTCCGGTTTATCAAATGTCAGTTAGATTTTATTTACTTAATTTGTCTCGATTTTTGTCCAGAACAAGCATTTTTCCAGCTATATCATGGCGAGAATGAGTAAATTTTCAATGAAATGATGACGAGGTTCAATTTTTACTAGACCAACACGCTGAGTTGGATTTTCATAGTGTGTGTTAGGATATTCTTTTTAAAATTGTTCCACATCCCAAAATATAAAGTGCTTAAAACGTATAAATTATAAACTACGCTTCAAGAATGGATGAAGATCCGTTGAAGGAGTGGTTCGCGGTGCTGGCCCAGCATACAGCGAATGTAACAGGTAACAGTGTTAGCTCACTGACAGTCCGCTGGTAGACATGTCGCCCCACTCGGACACATTATTCTGATTCTGAGCCAACCAGTGCTTAACGGAGAAGCAACAAATACAAATTTTATAGTCTTTAGTTTGACCCGACTGGACTCGAACTCGGGATGTACCGCACCCGAAGCGAGCAAGCAAACCATTACGCTAACGATAGTTCAGGCAGATAAACATATCTACATAAAAGAAAACGTCATGCAACTGGTGAACCATCGGAATTTTGAAGATAAGAATGGTTTGTGGATTTGAATTCAATTTTTTGTCAACATTTTACAGATCATTAGATGTGTGTATTTTTTAAATTCATAAAACGTGTGACATGTTTATTATATTGTGTGCGAGAGCCACGTGATGTCCAGATAACAAGTCAATTTTACGGTTGACTGCATTCATTTAACCTAGTAAACGTTATGAAAACAATACTAATCATCACTGAATGATACCGATACTGTGACCATTGCAACCTTTTACTTTATAAGTGTAGTTGTACACTGTTCTATTTGTTAAATTGGGATAGACCACAGGATTTTCTTCTGAATAAATTTGGGCAAATACATGCCATGGTAGCTGTGAATATTGTTTAGAGATTTCGAAGTAACATGACATGGAAAAAAAAAGAAACAAGAGGAGAGAGAGAAAATGGATGATGAAGGCTAACTGGAAAACTGGATAAAGGATCACTCACGATTTTAACCTCAAATGGAGTATATATCTCAATTGATACGATATTCAAGAGCTTGTGGTTCCTATCAGGATTTCCTTGATATATGGTTGCTGCTAATATGGAAGCTACTGAATCAAAGGTTCCTCCTAGGGACGAATCATTTAACTGGTCTTTTTCTTTCTAAAAAATATTATGATTCCCAATGTTGCTGAAAAAATATTCTGATTTTGGTGGAGGAAAAAAAAATAATCTGATTCAGAGTTTTTGTCATATAACCTAATGTTACATTCTGAAAAAAAAAATTCGCGACAAAAAAAATAAATATTCTAACTCTCGTGTTGTCCGAAAAAAATTTCTAAAAAAAAAAAAATACCATAGCCCTGTAATGTTCTTACTTTTACACTAAGTAATGATCTTATTTAAACGAGAAGCTTTTACTTTATAAATCCAATATGTAAAGTTCTAAAATTTTATTATCCAAATTAATTTATGATGTTACAGTTATGATTGTCAAAACATGTCTCCCTTACAAGTTGCATTCACCTGGGACTATTATACTGACAGTATAATAGTCCCAGCACTCACACACTCTTTCTAATCTCAAACTCCTCCCATCAAACAGGTATTCTATTTCACAGATGCCAAAATGTTTACATGGCACCATTATATAAAAATAAAGATGTCACTTAAAAGTACATACATCAGATAAAGTCATATATACCAATAATCTTATCATGTGAAAGTTGTAGTTGACCAAAGATTTAAAGATAACAACTGGAAGTAATTAGATACACATCCCAAACCTGAGAAAGTTACAACCCCAAAATATTCATGTTAATTGTATTTAATAATTACAACAAATAACAATAATCTGTTAAGTTTAGCTATCAAAATAAAATATCAAAACCAATATATCACATCCCCCCCCCAGCAAGTTAAATGGTCGGTCCCTTAGTGGAAAATTTTATGTACGCCACCAAGGCTTGCTTGTCCCTTATGGAATATCTGTGTCACAAATGACAACGGACATGTTCCACTTTTCGTTAACACTTTCGGGCCCTTTC
>MJUT01001600.1:42281-58243 GCA_002080005.1 Gigantidas platifrons | reverse complement strand
AGAGTTGTAAAAGTTCATAAATAGCATAGCTATTATTAAAACTAAATTTCATCTTTATCAGTCATAGGTATAACTTAAACTAATTTTTTATTATTATCCTGTATACGTCCTTGGATTTTCTTCATGCCAAAACCTTTTAATTTAATTTCCTTTCCAATCTTTTGATTATGTATGTTATTGACGGAGATTTTTCCAGAAACGCATCATGTACACTGAATAATATTATCTAAACATATCTATATATACAGGGGAACCAAACAATTACAGATACACAGACAACAAACTAGTCGGTGAAGACTGTATTATGATTAGATATCCATATTCTTCCTATTTCGGATGGAATGGTGGTTTTTGCAACATAACCCTCGCCACTATTTGTCAGCTAAATACTGCTTCCAGAACTTGTGAGTATGTCTTGAATAAGGATAAAATATGTAATTTTATGTGGTTAATGTCGCATAGTGGTTGCATGTTGTATTTCAGTGCTTGTCCTTCCATCTTGCACTGATGGCAGTGTATAGAATATCATCCCTGCTAAGTAACATTTTAATATTCCGTGTACACTACAGAATAACACAGATCACATAAGAGCATCGGTATGGTAGTGTTCCTCTCACACTTTGAGATATGTTCATAAGTCGTTTACATTATAGGGTTAGGATTAAGGTGTTTAGTGCCTGTTTCAACATTATTTCAGTTATATCGTGACGGTCAGTTTTATTGGTGGCGGTACCCGGAGAAAACAACCGACCCACGACAAGTGACTGACGAACTTTATAACGTAATGTTGTATTGAGTAGGCGAGGCCTAACACAACGATGTAATGTACATGACATTATATGATTTTGCATTCAATACTTGCTGGTTTCGCTGTAGAATTTGTCAATACATGACAACAACAAATTCCAATTATTAGATCAAATATTTTGTAGCCCGTCAGTCATATACAGTCCAATCTATATATAATGGCACTGAAAGGTACCTGAAACTGTGCCCTTTATGAGCTGTTGCTCTTTATATACAGGTTGAAATTATATTCACTATTCATTACTGTGGAAGATGAAGACGGTTTGTTTTTGCAGGTGTCCTTTAAGGCAGGAGTGACTGTACAATGACCGTAAGGTTACCAGTGTGGTGTTCGTCGAATATTTGTAAGTAAAGCCTATTTGTTATAATATGGCTTTTGGGGGTTAGCTATTACAACAGCTGAAGCGTTTTTCGACAACAGTAGTAAGGAGTAAACTAAGGCTGTTTCACACTAATTTTAGTAGAGGTATGCTAATTGTTGAAGGCGCTATTACGACTGTAAATGTGTCCAACTGTAAAATTTGATAGTCTCTCGTGTTCATTTATATCCATATCATATATTACTAGTGGTGTTTGTACTAAATTATTTCTTTAATTTATACTGATAACTTATGATTATAGTAGTTAATATAATATCTAATACATTGTTGTTATTTTTACTTTATCATCACAAGTGTGCCCTAAAACAGAAGGTAGGATTTATAGTTCCGAGGGATGTTTTTATTTAAATGAATCTGCTCAGACATGGATGGATGCAGTGCACTATTCTAAAAATATCAACAAAGGTGTCGTTATGATGATGCCAAAAACAAATCATGAAATGGAGGTAGTGCGTGAGTTAATGAAAAGGTGACCGTGATTTGGGTTTATATTAGATCACAAATGTGTATATTCATAGCGAAATTAATTTACAAACAATATATTATGTAGCTTATCAAATTACAATGGAATTGTGCAATGGATGTATGTTTTAACTGACATAAGTAAATGGGTTGTGAGTAACTATGGACGGAAGATTTCGTATTGCAACGAGTCATTGGCTTCCACATGTTCAAAGCTGGCTTGCGTTCAAATGACGCGACGTATTCTCTAATGTCTCACCCCGGAGGTGATTAAAGTGCATACCTTTCGTCCTACACAACCAGCGGAGGAATTTAGAGAGGGCTTAGCATGGAGTGACAAGACCGAGTATTTAAACACGGAATCACAAATCTGATTGACAGGACTAATATATACGTAGTTATCTAATTTACTGCACACGATGCGTTACTGGAAAGATCTTCAATGGTTGTCGAAAGATTGGAAAGCCAAGTAATTTAAAAGTATTAAAGAGCAAATAAACAACAAGACTTAAACAAGATAGCCAAAATCGGCTAATATTACCTATAGCTGAGGGAGATTGAACAAAATCGGCTAATATTATCTATAGCTGAGGGAGATTGAACAAAATCGGCTAATATTACCTATAGCTGAGGGAGATTGAACAAAATCGGCTAATATTACCTATAGCTGAGGGAGATTGAAAAAAATCGGCTAATATTACCTGTAGCTGAGGGAGATTGAACAAAATCGGCTAATGTTACCTATAGCTGAGGGAGATTGAACAACATCGGCTAATATTACCTATAGCTGAGGGAGATTGAACAAAATCGGCTAATATTACCTATAGCTGAGGGAGATTGAACAAAATCGGATAATATTACCTATAGCTGAGGGAGATTGAACAAAATCGGCTAATGTTACCTATAGCTAAGGGAGATTGAACAACATCGGCTAATATTACCGGGTACCTATAAAGTGCGAAACGAAATAGAAACGAAACGAAACGAAGCGAAACCGAACGAAAAGAAACGAAATCAAACAAATCGAAAGCTAACCGAACGAAACGAAACGAAACCGATCAAAACGAAACGAAATGTAACGAAACGCAACGAAACGAAACGAAATGTAAGGAAAAAAAGAAACGAAATCAAACAAAACGAAACGAAACCGAACGAAACGAAACGAAACCGATGGAAACGAAACGAAACGAAATGTAACGGGAAAAAAATGTAAAAACCAATATGGCATGAAGACTAAGAGGGTTTATAATATATTGAATATCCAAATTTAGAAGACTTAAAGGGTTCCCTATTTTATACTATAATGATTATCCCAATTTTATTATACATCAGCATTTTTTTTTCTATATGAAATGTTAAACAACAGATAGAATTACTACTTTCGCATACTTGATACTAATACTTAGATGACTGTTGTCGGGTCAATAGATTCCGAACTGTTGCCATCTGAAAAACTCGCGAACTTTTTGTAAAGTACTCCTTCCGATTGAATTTTTGATTATCACAAGATCGCTTTCAGCCATTGGAGTGACATCTTTTCGTGGACGTTTTTTACACGATTTATTGTTACTGTATAGCCGATATGAGACAGAAAGTATAGAGCATGGACATGTTGGGTTGTTGAAATTCTCGGATTAGACTCTATACTGTGGTGACATTGAACAACCAAGCAGGTCCCAAATGCGGAACAGAGGCCGCTTAACATTTTGGAACACCCTGACCTATACATTGTACTTGGTTTTTAAAAAGTTAAAAAGAAAAAACATAACTCGTTGTTAAGATGCAAGGCATCGCACAGTTATGTCTTTTTTTCCCTTGCGGTTTGTGATTTCGTGCTATTAAAGCTTTTTTAGAGACAGCACGACTAATGTGTGTGAAAAACGTATTACTTTTTGTCAGAGGACCTTTTTGTCATAAGCTACACGTAATTGTCAGTTAACTTCGATTATTCAGTTGTGAGACCCTACTCGTTTTCAATTTGTTTAAACTTGTTCAATCTGTTGTTGATCTTGTATGTTTCTTGTTTTGTCTTGTATTAGACACTGATTCGTTCTGATTTTTACTGTGTCTTATGTGTTCTTATCTTTTATAACTGGTCTTCATTCAGGGGGATGGTTCAGTGCTCATGTAACTGATGTAACCCAGCCACATTTCATGAGCTTGTCCCAAGTCAGGTGAATGTTGGCCAGTGATTTTACCCGTCTGATTTTGATCTTTTAGTTTCATTTATTGTATTTGTTCTGCCGTTTTTTTGTTTTGATTTTATACATTTTTTTTTATATATTTGGGGCCTTCTAGGGGTCACTGCGTAGAATGAGTTCATTGAAGTTTTTACAGTGTTCTTTATTAGTAATTTTCTTTTGGTCTTTCTAATTTTTTTTTATTGGTGAAGAGTAGGTGATTGTCTCACTGGCATCTACCACATATCCGTCCTTTTTATAATAAGTCATTGGCTAGAAATTTACACGTACTCTTCATTCACCAAAACTTTAATAGCAGTAGCCCTTCAAATGACCTTAAGTTTTTAAATGGTGAATTTGGTACAGTGACTTTGATAAATCTTTGAAGGAAGAATGGATGGAGGAATTGATTAGCACATACGCTCGACGTGTACAAATATGTGATGAGTGGAAAATACTGAGAGGTGGAATAAATGTCTATTATTATATAGATAGGTGTGAATTATGGAGATTTATCCGTGAAATAAATTCCGATATTTCACATGTGAAATATCAGTTTTTTCCCGCCAGAACTACTTTTAGACAACTTTAAGTGTAGTGGTTACGTCCCTTGTTGTGTTACGATGAATACACACATGAATGTAAACTGAAACAATTAAACAAATGAAAAAGTTTTAGTACTTTTATAAATTATTTTAATTGAATCATTTTATTGATACATTAAAATCGAACACTTGCTTATTCTAATTCGAATCATTTCAATAGCATAACACAACAGATTTAAATATAAACAAACAACGGCATTGTTAAAAGTGCATTGTAGATTGTCAGTTTCCTAATTCCTTTCACCACCCCTTTTCAATGAAAAATCGTCTGCTTTGAACAATCGTAAAATAAAAAACAAAACAAAACAAAATGTCTGATCATTTTGACGCATATACGGCAGCTGTAGTCTCCAAATTTTTAGAAGAAAATGATTTTGACTTGGAAAATGTGGAAATGCAAAAATTTAATATTCTAGATGTCCAAACAAATGTTCCAAATTCCAATGGCAATACAAATGAAATTGTATATCAAACTAAAGCCCAGTCGGGTAGATTTCAAAACGTTTCATTTGAGGACATTGATTCATTCCTTAGTTCGAATTTTGTTACACATGAAATACACACGACTCGGACAATAATAACACATCGTGCCTGGTTCCTCAGATAAATCGGACTGACATTAGTCACAATTGCAATGAATTTTACCACAACAACTTTACAAAACCGCCCATATTCAAATAAAATTCAGAAACTCGTCCTTCATTTAAATTTCCAATTTTTTTCATCGAAGCGACAACACTTGAATGTGCGGCCATATTGATTACACACTATCATTGCTCGTAGATTCATACGCGTGGAATGAAATATACAAATTAAATAAAATAATATAAAAGACATTTTGGAAGTCTATATAATAAACAGTATAACTAATCATAGATTTTGAATATCAAAATAAGACCACTCGTGACCGAATACGCATTAAGGATTAAACTCGTGGACGGAACAAGTTCCGCCCACTCGTTTAAATCCTTATGCGTACTTCGGTCTCTCGTAGTCTTATTTTGATATTCAAAATCTACGATTAGTTATACTATATTTAGACAACGATTCAACAATACAGCAAAATACAAAATCTTATATATAGAACGGCAAGCAGTCTTCAACAATGGACTAATGTTCACACTGCTTTGTGCTCTGTTAATGGCCAGAATAGACAAAACTAAATGTTCCGAAATTCAACATCAGACCAAGAAATGCCCAGGTTAGCTGTATTTTGGATTTCAAACTCAAAACTGAAGGGCCGAAGATGTACGTGACTTAAAAGCTAATAAAATAGTTCAAAGGGCGTGCGAAATTGCAAAGCTGCTGAACAACTTTTTCAGTTTCATTCTTCAAAGGAAATTACCTCCCCTGATTGTTTTCTCTCGCCGACAGAAAAGATACAGCGGGGTAACTTCAAAAACCTGTTGAACAGTTTGTGAGGCCCTGCGTAAGGAGTAGCTAGGGATCGTATAATTACTAATATAGTGACGTGTTTTGCCACAGTAATCATTAATGTTTTCCTAAACGCGATACTCAAATAATCAGAAATGACTTTGGGATTCAGATAATCAGGACAAATTACCCCTGTAAATAGAATTATCACTTTTAAATTGTCAAATAATCTAATAATCAAAAACCCTATTCACAGGCTCGTTTTTCGGTGCCTTTCAGTTTTCAGATTTAAGTTTTGATTTTTGCAGTTATATTTCTTCTTCTTCTTTTTCGCACAAAACGTGTTTTTTTTTGCCCTTTCAATAGATGACCGTATTGGTAAAACTTTGTATTCTAAAAGTTTTNTTTTTTTTTTTTTTTTTTTTTTTTAGCCCTTTCAATAGATGACCGTATTGGTAAAACTTTGTCTTCTAAAGGTTTTGATATTGTTGAGGGCATAGGTTCGTTTACACTTGCTCACCCTACACCTGTCTTCTGTTGTTACCTCTTTGAATGTGAAAGGGGCGAGATGTTTTAGTATTATGGTGTTTTTGGCCAGTTTAATTCTTTCTGATCTGTTATTTTGAAAATGAATTTGCTATTAGCTTTTAATGAACACTGAATTCACTTCACATTTACTGTTCAGTAATTTTCGATTCTATGTTATCTGTTTTTAATCAAAATTGATTTCCTGTTTTGTTGTTTGTGGATCTGGACCATCCAATGTCCCTAATAAATGAGCCATTTGTTACTTCAATGCACATTTAACGGCTACAGAGTAATATCAATCATACCACTTTTAAAACGACCACGATAGGACCGTTTTGACCTTCAACGCTGAAGGGTGTGAGTGTCTAATATCGAGGGAACGGTCATTGAAGACTATCCAAGCAGTGACCAGGATTATCATTGAAAGAGCAGAACTTATAATTTAAGCGTTGTTCCTTGACATAGTATTCGAGTGAAAAAATACCCGAAAACATGTCTCTCCACTGCCTGAATGTGATTGAAATTCATACATTATTATATTAATGGCATTAATATAGAGTAGGCGCAGCCTGTGAAAGAAATCGTGTGACGAAAACTGAGAGAGTTGAGACAAGAATGTTTAACGATTGTCCATTCTTAGAATAAATTTAGCGTTTCAGACAAAGATATTGTAAAGGTTTTTTCTTGTTATTTTTAAACTGAACATTTTAATTTTATTCAAATCAAATGTCTACTTTCACTTTAACTTCAGTCCGTATTTTCTTGTTTATGCGAAAAGCTGAGATACCTTCCGGTTTAATTTTGTTCATTATGGATCATGTGACCATTTATTTACTATACAAATATTACCGTTTAGCGCGCATCTGCGATGCTCGCTATGAATTAAACCCTCTAAGTCTTCATACTACGTTTTTCTTTCTCTGGTCGAAACATGTGGAAAATTTTACCCGAATTGCGTTTCGTTTGATTTCGTTTCGTTTCGTTTCGATTGGTTTCGTTTCGTTTCGTTTGATTTCGTTTCGTTTCGTTCGGTTTCGTTTCGTTTCGTTTTTATTTCGTTTCGCACTTTACAGGTACCCAAAATTACCTATATCTGAGGGAGATTGAACTTAGTTTTATTAGTAATATTTTTTAATTTAACTTATATAAACCGGAAACCTGTCTATTCAGACCACATACGTTGATCCAAATGAAATTCGGTTTAGAGAGATTTCATTGTATATTGTTTCATTTTTGTTCCATACATTGTTTTACGTGTAAATTATATATATTACAAACAACTGTACTATATACTTGATTTGTAATATATACACTCTGTTAATGGAATCTTTTAATTACTTTTTTCATGTATTGTTAGATATACATATTTTTGCAGCAATATAATCCAACACGTTTGGATTGGTCTAGGCGACAGGGATGACGAAGGGGTTTATATGTGGCTGGATGGATCGATATTGCTCTCTCCAGAGACGTTTGGTAATAAACTTTTATACGTTTGATGTAATGCAATGCTGTTCGGTGACTATAAAGTGTTGGGGTTGTGGTGTTTAACGCCATTTTCTACAATATTTCATTTATTTCGTGTTGGTCAGTTTTATTGGTGGAGGAAACCGGAGTACCCGGAGAAAACCACAGACCTGCCACAAGTCACTTCAAACTTGATCGCATATTGTTATATCCAGTACACTTCGCCTGAGCGGGATTCGAACTCACAACGTTGGTGGTGATATCAATTGATTGCATATGTAGTTATAAATAAACTACCATGTTATCACAACCACGACAACCCCTCGATAACTTTATACATGCACGTTTTGATTTGAAATATTCAGCCTAGACAATATTTTACACAGAGCTGTCGGTCTTGAAACTCGCTAATAAACCTTATATGCACGTTCTGATTTGAAACGTCTAGCATAGACAAGCTGTTACATAGAGCTATCGGTCTTAACACTCGCCAATGTCAAGATGTCAAATAATAATAATATCGCAATAACAAAGCAGAATTATTTTGGAACGGAATGTTTTCCCTTCCGACTATGACATTCATTAGAATACCTGAAATTGTCAGTGTACACGCTGAAAATTGTTGAAATCTGTGATAATTAAATAAAAGGTTGGAGTTTTAGCTTACATGAGGAGTACATGATGTTTCGTTTTGATGAAGTTCAGACGTTCACATATTAGTATATCAGGGAGTTTAACTCTGTAAGAGATTGTCAATTTAGGGGCAATACCACTAAAGAATTCTCCATAAAATTCTATGTTAAATACAATCTTTTTGAGCTTTCATAAAGGTTTCATCTGAAGATTAGTATAAGTGACACTCATATCTCATGGAAGGGGTGCCTAATTAGAAGCTTATCTCCGAAAATCAACATACATTTAATGGCATATATAAATCAACGGACAGTCCGAAGTTGTCTGCCGTCAAAAATCCTACTTCCATTTTCGATTTAACAAAAATTCAGGTGGTTTCTTTCGAATGCAATCATTTTTTTTTATTTACAACCACAATGTCATCAGATATGGGCTTACAATTACCCAAACAGATGTAGGTTTCTGTTGACATTTAGTATTTTGCAGTATCTAATAGGGTTTATTGTTTTATCTAACATTGGAGGAATTCATTTTGTATTTACGTAATACTTTATCCCTTTTGACTGCTTCCCGGGTTTAGTGGCATTACACCTTTAGACTGTATTAAATATATGTACAGTGTTAGCCTCTGTATATTTCTGAACCACATGAGGTGATAATGTGAACAGGAAAAATATAATTAGCAAAAAGAAAATTAAATCCTGATATGATTCTCACAATAAAATGGGAAGATGATAGGTAGGGCACATAAATGTCGAATTTCAAATTGCCACTTACAAACTTTTGCTCATTATGATCCTCTGCAAGTTGTCTTTTCCATCCAAAATGTGCGACATTCTAATACAAAACGTAGATATATAGTTCCAGATACAAATATGTCCATAGGAGACTCCTGCATGGCGATAGACTCATCCGGAAACTGGCAATGTATGCCTTGCGATCATGAGTACACTGTCGTATGTCAACAAAGCAAAAGTAAAGTAGCAGTTACGACGTCTATGCCACAGACTACCAGCAGCATAACACTAGGTAAGAATAATAGATTCTTACACGGGTCTCTATTGAAGATCTGGGATTTCTTTCACGAGTGTGAGAAATTCCGTCTTTTCACGAGTGGAGCGTAGCGGAACGAGTATAAAGACGTAGAATTTTTCACACGAGTGGAAGAGATCCCAGATCTTGAATAGAGACGAGTGTAAGAACCTATTTCTTCCATTTTTAACTATGTTTACATTTCGTTCCCGAAACTAGATTACCACGTGCTAGGAGATAGAAGGACGTTTATGTAAAGTTTGTGAGTGCATCGACCCCGTGTACACATGTATGAACTCCTGAAAAGAACCGTTTTTAACATTATACCGTAATTCTTCAATGCAATACTGAACATAAAAATGTATTCTTGCATGATCCCTGGTCTAAAAATCACACAAAATTAAAATTCTGCGATATGTTGTTGACGTCTTTGGTACATTAACAACATGACGTCATATGAAGACTTCCAGCTTAAAACGTAAAGATCAGACATCATTTGGTTTCGTGTACGCTTCAATTTTGATAAAATGTAACTAAAATAAGTTTGCTAGGTTGGAGTTTTAATTATTTTTGTGCATTGTTGTAAATATGGCTTTCAATCTGACAGTATCGTAGTTTCCTGTCGTCGGTCGCCATATTCAATCCGATTGGTCAATTCATTCATGACAGACACGGTCGCGTGATCCTGTATGTCATGGGCTGTCTGTCATAGTAAATACACAAAAACGGAAGAATGTATTGTCTGTAGCACTTACCATATACCGTAAATTGTGATATGAAAAGAAATATAAAAATTCATTAGAAAATCGTAGACAGAAGCACAATCGATACCACTAACACACAAATACATGACCGCCCAATTTCCTGGTGTGATTATATCACTGTACAAACATTAGGCTAGTAAATGTTCATTTTAAGCTACTTAGCACAAGTCAAAGTCTGGTATGTGTATTTTTTTTTCATAACCAGGTAAACAGTATTAGTCTTCTGTCCGTCAGTTTGTTGGATTATTTTTAAAACTAGAAACTGATTTGGCTGATAAACCATCTTGGGGAACACTATTCTAGTCCCTTATTGTTGAGTTCGAATTACTATTCGGCTTAGTCAAATACAAAAAGGGTGCACTCGACTCGCAGCCGCAAGTGATAAAGTTTACCACTAAAACTGGTCGCCATGATATAGCTGAAATATTGTTGTAAATGGCGTTAAAACACTAAAAATCAAAAATCAATTATAACATGTAGGAAATTGGATGGAAATTATTTTCTATTTTATGTATGTATGGGTTGTCATATCACGTGACGTCTTAACTCTTATCTTTTATGTCTGTAAACAGATGTAGTTTGTCCTAAAATTATAACAAATATATATGGCATTTTGTTTTTCAGTCTCCAGACAAACCACCACATTAGCTAGTGCTAATAATGTATGCAAAGAATGTTTTTTGTGATAAAATAACATATACCAATAAGACGTTAAATGATGAATTAGCTTTGGAAGTTGCTGAATTGAAGAAGATACTCACTGTTGACAAAGAAGATCTATCATCGACTAAACGCAAAAAGACCTGCGCTAGTGATAATCGTATTTCATCACAAAGCATGGGTTTCGTCGCCGCGTCTATCGTATGCATGGTTTTTGTGGGTGTAGTGATGCTCGATCTCGTACCAAGAGGTCAGTAATGTGGAAGTCGTGTACGAACTTAACATACATTATAAGATTATAAATTGATTCTGAAATAGTATCATATACCGTAGATACCAGCTTATTGTATATTTTGCATTATCTCACATTCACAAATGATAGCATAGAATAAATTAGCGCCATAATGACCAGACAAAAACCTTCCTTTCTTAAAAGTTTTTAAACATATTTTCATTTCACCCTGTTCAGTTCGTCTTTACCTCCAGTTGTTTGTAGGAGGGCTCATGTCTTACTAAAATTATTTGTGTTTGCGAAGAGTGGTGTCCAAGACATATTGTGTTGTGTTTTTCTTTTGTTTGTCTTCGTCTTGTGCACGCTATATTGCCAGTTCTCTGGATTGTCCACTTTTGATTGACACTTCGATATTCTCTAACGTATATTTGAACCAGTTATGCCCCCTTTAATAAAGAACACAAATGATCGTTATTAAAAGTATCATATGACAACACACCATGAATTAAAACTGTATGATAAAAATGTTGTTCTTGATTACATAAAGAAAACAACAAAGATAAAACACAGGGACAAAAAAAACCCAGAAAATAGACAGGGAGGTTCACATTGTAAACATATATCAAGACTAAGCAACTATTTAAATGTGTTACAGAAACGTATGATCAAAGTCACTAATTCCGTTACATTTTATACATTACGACGCTTTGAGTATAGTATTTCCGATATGTTGTTACCTAAAGTGAGAAAGAGTTATCTTTCCTTGACAATATCAATTTTGCTATTGTAATGATTGACTGTTATTTGCTCGACTTTATTGTTTAAGAACATTTTGACCGACAATTTTTTTAGAAAGAAAATACATAGGACAAAATTTATATTCAGAAACCTTGGTGAGCGAGTCTCTTTTTAAATTTGTCAAAACGGAAATTTCTTCTTCTAATTACAAATCATTTAATTTCAATTTATTTATAAAAATATGCTCTCAAACAGAACGCAATGGAACCCTCTTCATCGTCTGAGGAATCCATGCGGTTCATTGTAACATATGCAACTGTAGCTAAGCACCCAAATGCCAGCCATGTTGAATGCACGCCGTGTCATTCTTTTGTGCAGTTTATTCGGTGCACATCGGTCACATGACAGGTGTACACCGTTCATTGCAGAAACGAATCGGCTCATTAATAAAAAAAAAAACGTAATGACGCGTTTCTGGAATAATAGCCTTAATCAGACACTCTTATAATCAAAAGATTGGAAATCAATATAATTTAAGAGCGTTTGTAAGTATGTAAGCCAAAGGGCCTAAACAGGATAGCTAAAGAGAAAGCTCTTAGTTTTATTAATAATAACATTATTTAGGTACTGTAAAAATATCAATATTGCATTTATCCTGCAATAAAATTTGCAAAAAATGAGGTTGTTTATTTTTAATAATAAATAACAGATAATGGAAATCCCATGGATACCTCATCGATATGCATAGTAATGCAACATCTGTGACACGGTCATTATTCAATAATAAGCACTCAGAAAATTAAATAGGTCATTATTAATCAACGAAGTACTTACAAAACAAGCACTATTTATTAATTAAGAATTAAATGAAGCGTAAAACGCATTATTTTGCACAAAATCTACGACAACGACGATGTCCCAGCGTTAGCGGCATTATTAACAGAAGCCATGGTGCCTGTTACAACCGACAAGACAGTAAGCAAGTACTAATACTTCAAGGTATTTTGATTTCAGTGTCCATATCGACGAAGGGGGTATGTGCAGTGTCAATACTTTAATGGCTTAACAGGTTTGAGATTGGATTGTTTCTGTTTCTCCTCTGTCATGCAACTGTAGTTTTCTACAGATTTTATATTTTTATGGCAAGATATTTGGCAAATATCATTTGCTTGAATGTTGTTTGACCGTAGTTTTTGTATCAGATATTTACGAGCACTGTGATTAGTCAGACGTTTGTTTTTGTCCAACCCCGTTTTTCTTTCATGACCTTCATTAACCCAGACAGTTTTAATACCAACTCTCTGACGTAAGAACCATAAATTAGACTTTGTGGCACTAAGTGATATGGTTCTGTGCGCAAGAAAACAAGGATCATCATTTCCACACACTTTGGATGGCCTTTTCTCAGAATAAGGTAGAAACAGTGCAACTGGATCTCGCTTTCCAATATTTTCATACATTTTTGGGGGACACCTCTCTTACATTATTGATATTTTCACCCGTTTTAGTTTGTCTTTCATTCATTTCCAAGTATTTTCTTCAGATTCAATGTGTAGGTTAATGTCTCCTCATCTGAAATACATTTTAAAATTTAAAAATTTTCAAAGATAACTTTTGTTCACAAGTGTTAGTTACCTAATTAAGGAATAACTGTAAATAGATCAGTTTTATTTATAAACTCATGAATATGTATTGAATTTAATGCTTAGATAATTACTTTTATTAACAACTACTTTCACTAACAAAACTATTTCTTCTATAAGTTAATTGTTATATTGTTTTCATTGTTCCTGTTGTCATGAAATGTTTCCAAATAATGAATTTTCAATAGTTGAATTTGACTGCTACTTACGCGTTAGAACTCTCCCAATACTGCCACCTTTCGTAAAAAAATCAAATGTCAGTTAGTAAGATTTTATTTCCGTATTTTGTCTCGATTTTTGTCCAGAACAATTTAATCCAAAAACGAGATCGAATATGAAAATAAATTCTGTAAAGTTTAAATTAATTCATACTTGCACTAGAAAACGGTTCCTAACCTGTCGTCGCCAAATTACTCCGGTCTACCTGTCCATCAGTCACTGTGCCATCAGTCTTCCCACCCGAAATGTTTTCAAATAATGTGTGATAGCCTGTTATTTTTACTGTGCATACTATTTTGTATTATATGTTGTAATATTGTACGATATATTTAATTTTTGTATTCATTGCATTCTTTATATGAATAAAGATAGTATTTGTTGAATACTTGCAGTATCAAACCAATTTGGTTAATTGTTCTCACTGACGATTTACGTTATTTGGACTTATTGACAGACGACGTATTCTACTGGTTTCTTAAGATTTTGTTCTATATTTAACTTCAAAGGGTTTTCTATTCATGGTTGATTAAACCGCACACTTGCTCTATTTTCTATTGGTTCTTGTCTTTTGGCGGTAATTTTCTATTGTTCTTAACTTAGAGTCACTCTTACTTTAAAATCCGAAGATGATAACACTTGAGAGAGAAAATATATCCAGAGATAATATATATCCTATACATTTGTACCTATTGACTGATTGTTTAGACATAGGAGTCTTATTCTTATTCTTGAAGGTAAGTTTCTTTCTTTCTATATTTGCTAATATTTCGTTAATAGTTCAGAAAATAATATTTTACCCGGAATGAGTTATTTCCATGAGAATCCGATGTCAGAATGGCGAATGCAAGATGTGTGCCGTATAAATGTTTTAAACAGATAAATCTCTAGATAAAGAACATATTCATATATAAATGAGCTTTATATTTCACTTTTATGCATATTTTTACTAACTAGAGTATTTACGAAGATAAATAGGATTATTGAATAAATTGCCGTATGAATGAGAATTCGAGTGCTCCGGAATGAATGCTATTGAAATATTTTATCTTTAAAAGTTAGCGTAACGTAAACACTTCACATAATTGTAGTCAATGAGATTTTTACCATAAGAGTACAAATCAATTATTCACGGGTGAATGAATACAATATATTTACAACTGGTTATTTGTTATACAGGTATTTTGACATTCACCTTAGATGAACCATATAGTATTGTGAATCCAACGTATCAGGATCGCCTTTGCACCTTGATGTGAGGTAGGCAGAGTATTTAGTTTGTTTCAACTATTTTTTGTTATATTGCTGTTATTTTGCTTATCGCATAATTTTGCATGCAGCTGTACGCTTTTATCTTTTGTTCATTATTTTTTGCCGATTATTATATTTTTATACCTGGCTTGGTAACACACTAAGTTACGAGATGTTTAATATACATGTAGAGTAATTTTGAAGTACATGTAATATATAGATGAGACTATTATATACCAAATACATGTATGTGCGTTATTTATTTTACTGAGGATCATTACGGTATACAGATACATATTTGTACATGCAGATATATATATATATATATATTAATATTAGATTAATTGATACTTTGTATTTATTACTGTAATTGTTTTATAGGGCCTATTTCCTGTATTGATCCTGATAATTCGTCGATTTATAGAATAAAGCGAATCCTAAACCTTGATGTGTGTTTTCATAATTCTAGCCCGTTTTTAAGAGCTGCTACATTTGGCGCCCACGTAGGGACGTTCTACGACGATCGGGATGGATCAGTGATTCGGACATTCCCGTTGATTTCCGGAAAATTCATTCGAAATTCCGTGTGACGTCAAACTGAAAGTGCACCAACTTTGAACTTTTAGTCGACTTCCGGTTCAACAGATGGGACGTAAACACATGTGTTCGTTTTGGAGGATGTGATCACAAACTTCGTTAAATTTCATAGCTATTGTAAGTTATTTATTGTATTAGTATATGATATTTTGTTTGTTTAGTAATGGTATATGTCAGTATGATAGTAATTTTGTGCTGAGATTTGAATTTAATTGAAATTTTGCTGTTTTTGTACATTTTGTCCGAAATTTGACATGCTACTTTTTCATTAGTTTTACATAACTGAGAGTCAATTTTCGACTTTGTCAAATATTACATACTGTTTACACAGATAGACATACTTGTTCAATATGAGATAGTGCGTGAATTTTTCGAGATATTTGGTAACTGAAC
>MJUT01001591.1:49293-85404 GCA_002080005.1 Gigantidas platifrons | reverse complement strand
CATAGTAATTTTTTTCAAATTCATAGGGGTGTAAGACAAGGGATTCCCTAAGTCCCACTCTTTTTAAAATTTATATAAATGATATGGAGGCTAATTTTAACTCAGTTGAGTCAGAACCTCCTAAACTTGTTAATTCTAACATTGGGTCATTATTATTTTTATTGTTATATCGGAGAGCAAAGAGGGCCTACAAAACAGTATTAACAAACTTAGTGATTTTTGTGACAACTGGCAACTCATTGTAAATGTTATAAAAAAAAACTATGGTCCTACAACAACGTAACATTAGTAGCAATACATCATTCATTAACTTCAAAGGAAATATGATCCAAAATGTATCAGAATATAAATTTTTAGGTTCACTTATCAAAAGCAATGGAAATCTTAATCACAGTTTGGAAGATCTTGCTAAAAAGGCTCAGAAAGTTTTGTTTTCTATTAAATCTAGAGTAGCTTCATTAGGGAATATTCCAATCAAAGTTCCAAATAATCTTTTTGATAAGTTGGTTCAACCAGTGTTAACTTATAACGCTGAAATATCTTTTATGGATAGTTATTTGACATATTATAGAGCCAAGCGTAGAGCAGAAATAAGTAACAAACAGATTGATAATTTTACTTTTATTGATAAAACACCTTGCGAGAGGATTCACTTGAACTTCTGTAAATTTACTTTAGGAGCCAAAAAGATATCATCAAATATTGGAGTAAGAGCAGAGCTGGGAAGGTTACCCATGGAGCATTTCATAATGACACAGTCAATTTTATATCTAGCTCGGCTCCACACTGATAATGTAAATCCTTTGTTAAAAGAAGCTTTAATATTATCAAAATCTCTTGATTCACAGGGCACTTATTCATGGTTTACATTTGTCAAAAATATAACTTCGGACCAACACATTTTTGATAAAACTTCTAACTGTAAAAATTTGAAGGAAGTGAAGTCACTAAAACCGTTTATTAAAAGGGAATTAAAAAACAAATATAGACAAATGTGCGAAAATAAAATCAAAAGTTTTAATGAAAATAGTAAAATGTTCTTGTATAAAAAACTCAAATTAAATTTGGAAAGAGAATTTTATTTATCATATATTAATTCTGATATCAGAAGATGCTTTACTAAAATTAGAATTGGGGACCATAATCTTGAAATAGAGAAAGGACGATATTGCAAAATTCCTAGAATACTCAGACTTTGTAAAACCTGTAATAAAATTGAGGATGAAGAGCACTTTATATTGGAATGTACTATAAACAGTAAATTGAGAACAGATCTATTTGAAATTCTTGCAAATGAAAACCCAAATTTTATGCAATTTTCCAGTGAGCAAAAACTAATTTATCTTCTTAATCCTACAAGTACAGCTCATGTTAAAATTATAGGCTTCTATACATAATAAAGTAATTAGAACTGAGGACAGAAGTCTCTTAATTTGTTCATGATAAATTGAGATATCTTGTTTACATTGGTTTTTTTTGTTGTTGTTTTTTGTTGTTGTTGTTTTTTTGTGGGTTTTTTTCTGGTCACAAACATGTATGGATGTTTATTTGACAATAAAATTATTATTATTATTTCGTGCTGGTCGGACTTCAAACATGTCCGCCATCGGCCAATACTTGTTAACAGTTTCTGATTGCAACTGGTTCGACGTTGGAATTTAAAAAAAAAATCTTTTCTCTGAAACTACAAGATGAATAGGCGGCCGCGATGGCTGAGTGGTCTAGCGGACTAGTTCGTCAAAACTTACCTGTACGACTACTAGTCTAGCCTATCGCAAGTGACCTCTAGGCCGGTTATGGTTCAACCCTTGGTTGGGTAGTCGCACATTATGGTTTGATTTTCATGCCATGTGTGATACGGTTTGTCAGGTACCTGCCGTATGTCGGCGGTTTCATCGGCGTACTGCGCTTTCCTTCGACAATAAAACTGACCGTCATGAAATTACCCATATGGTGTAGAAAGTGACGTTAAACCCCATCAAAGAAAACAAAACAAGGTTGAATAAACTGAAACGACTTACGTGGTAGCAATGATGAGAGGTCTTCTACAAATATTCCAATACTTGTTTCTGATTGGTGGAAATTAAAAACGCTTCTTCTCTGAAACTACAATGACTGAAACCTGGTAAACATGTGAACTTTCCCCCCTATTTTCATAATCCAAATGCGCCGGTGACATTTATTAAATTTTATTAAATATAGTTGCATGATCATAGCTGTTATTCTGAACTGCAGTTTTTGGTATTATTCATAGGTGATTGCTCACTGGCAGGATTACTGAGATTATTAGTGGCTTCAGAACTCTACCTACGCACAAATGAATATATAGACCACCCGGCTCTACAAGAGGCACAAGCGAGCAGTGATATGTTCACAAACCATGAAGATACAATTTTTTCAATGATTTTAACGGATGAAGTAACAGATGAATTTGACAGAACTAGATGTAAACATTCGGCCGTACAATATGAATCTAGCTTAACTTGTGAGAACTTAAGATGGTCGTCAATGATACATTTATTCGCATTGACAAAATGTTATTGGCATTCCCGTATTTTCTGTATATCCTATTGTCAATGAAGGTTTCCGTCCTCTTTTTCACAAAGTTATAGAACCTTTAAATATGAGGCAAGCTTCGGAGAAATCGGGTACATTTGGGATTTATGTGGACGCGGGATGGTGATCTAGATTCCACTCACGGAATTTGTTTCGAGCCAAACCATTTTTGTCTCATGATACGTGGGAAACGAAGTACTCATAATACACATACTGTACAAATTAATGATCAGTCAACATATTTCTTTGCATCGGATATTCATACTGGGGACAAAGTACTACACTGCTCTGATACTGCTATGGATGTAGATGATTTGTCATTACAATCTGATACAATGGACATTCATACAATTGACGAAGCACTACCCTGTTCAGATACTGCTATGGAAGTTGAACTAGAAGTAATTAATTTGTCATTACAATCTGAAAGAATGAACACAGATATTTCCCAAAAATTTAAATGAACAAGACAATAGCTTGGGTAATAATACTACAAATAAGCCTACACCGACAGACGCATTTGATGTGGGAAATCTTATCGGAAGCTCATGTGTCCGACTTGCTGACCAGGACAAATATCAGTACCTTAAGCACCACTTCTCTCCAGAAACTAATTATACTGGATTTCTGAAACAGACTATTACCAAAGGCAAGACAAAAAAGTAGTACACCTTGTCATTTCAACATTCATAGTTGAAACAATATCCTTGGCTTGTATATAGTCCATCAAAGATGGGAGGCTTGTGTAAATATTGTGTTCTGTTCAAACCGAAAAACGGTAATTTGAAAAACGTAGTTTTCATAACTCGCCCGTTTGTAAATCTATCAAAGGCAACCGGTAAAGATGGTGTATTGTAAAATCATGATAAATGTCAGTATCATAAAGATACAATGTTGTTAGGATCACAGTTGCGGAAAATGTAACTAATCCAAAGGAAAGTATTCAGTGCACAATATCCGATTTGAATGCACGCCAGTATGAAACAAACAGTCATATTTGACAAAGTATCGTCAAAACTGTTTTGCTTTCATTGGTAAGCAAAATATTCCCCTTTGGGGGCATAGAGATGATAGCACAAGTGAAGCCCCCAATAAAGGTAACTTTTTGGCAATTTTAAACTTATTATCTGATACAGATGATATCTTGAAAAATCATTTGGAGAATGCCAAAAAGAATGCAACATATACTTCAACACGAAATGTGTGCATCACAAAATACGGGGTCTCACTAATTAGAGACAAAAAGCGTCAACAAGCGACAAGAAGCGTCAAGAGCCGACAAGAAGTAATAAAAAGCGACAGGAAGTAATAAAAAGCGACAGGAAGTAATACAAATTGTAAAAATAGAGAAAAAAAAAGGATAAAAATTATTTTTTTATTTTTAAGTGTTGTGTGTGTATATGTGTATTTGTATATATTAAGAAATTACTGTGTGTAAATATAGGCCTGACAGGTAAGATTGAGGAAAACATATCTAAAAAAATAATTCAAATTTGTATGCATTGTATACAATATGATCACATTTGGCTGCATTTGCTTAAGGACTTGAACTTGAATTTTTATGATCATATTTGGAACCTCTTCCGTTTGCCAGGTATGACCTGTTGCCCCCTGCTCACCAACGGGGAGGTGGAAGTAGGCTTTTGAGCAGGATATAATTTTATTTTATTTTATTTGGAACACAGAAACATTTAAAAATAGAGATCCATTAACTATATGCATGTATTGTACAGTATCTGATACATTTTCAATATTCAAGACAGATATACCAAACTATGGTAGGCCCAAAACTTTACATGTTTCAGCAATATTCAACAGTCATTTAACTTTGACTTTTTGGAGGAAAATGTTTTTGCATTCCTCACACGTTTTCTTTGTCCCGGTTTACGTGCACAATTGTTTGTCTGTGGGATGGTAAGGGTTCCATCCGTTGAGGTAACCGATTTGGTAGCAAAGTTTAGTTTTTTTTAAGCCATGAGTCAAGAATCTTTGTAAGAGTATCTTTTTCTTTCTGGTTTTTGCTTTGCCAAATTATTTTAGTGCGTTGTAAATGGCTTACTGACGAGTTAAGCTCATAGTCACCATGACCATACAATACACCATTTACCAGACTTTCTTGCAAGACTATATCCTTGTGAATTTTGTTAATCAATTCAGGAAATTTTGCAGGCTTCCAATCCTGATTCAACTTTAAAATATGATTAATTGATTTCCAACTATTGTTTTTCCATTGCAAAGGAATTCTTGACTCTGACTTTCTAGCATTATAGACATATTCCTTGATAGTAGGAATAACTTTGTTTGTAAGATATGGACCTATCATAGCTTGGTATTTGCTTTCTATGATATTGACTTGTTTTGTAAATTCCACAGTTGTGTCTGCCTCGATGAGGCCATTATCACCAAATATTTCGTCTACTACTTAGTAGCTTTTTTCGTTCATTCCCACTTTATTTTTCATGTGCCGAGACATGTTTTCACTCAAGTGCCTGGTACAGAGTGTAAGTTCAGAATTAGGAAAGCTTGATTTTATAGCTTTAACTAACGCTTTTTCCTCATCTGACCCAACTACAATATCATTTACACTAAGTAATGCTTCAGGTATGTTTGTATCTATCACTGATGGCAAGTGAGTAACAAATCTTTGTTACGTGTGAAATGCACCATCCCAGTGCAGATACACAGGTCCCAAAATAATTGGATTGCTAGTTTTGCCCTTTCTCTTCAGTTTTTTCTGTTGAAAAAACTGTTGTTACAAAACATGCCCCGAGATTGAACGTTCGATCGACGCCGATTATTGAGGTCTTACATGCACTAGAAAAGTGCTTCATTTGATAGTCCGTGTAACAAATGACGTTAGGTGGCTTACCAGCACACTGTACAATTTCTTTTAAAAATTAGATAACATGTTAATTACATTTTGCATGTCATTTGCAATATTTTGCTTATTCCCAGAGTTTATTTCTTTGTTCACAGCGTACTTCAAATTGTGAACAAATCTTTAGTCACGAGGCTGGTGTTCTGATTGAAAATTATCAGAAAATACCTGTTTTACTGCCTTGCCAGTTTCTATTTCAGATCGTACTTGTCGTTTTGTTACTGGCGACGTTCTTATGTACTCTTAATTTGTTATTTTGGCATTTCCATGCCTGTTTTGTACATCTGCAGGATATTTACCCAAATATTCTGCAATTGCTTTGTTTTTTGTATCTTGCGAAAACCCAGGCATTGTTTCAAACCAGCTTATTCGTTTCTTGTAGTTATTATCCCGTTTAAAAGTAGCGTAATATCTCTTGAGAATAAATATATTTGTGTCATCAGGTTGTGGACGCCCGTCTATATAAACGATCCTGTTGTCAAAAATTATATCTATAGTAACGGTGACCTTGACATTTGATCTGATGACCCCAAAATAAATAGGTTTCTTCCCCTTCCACAGGGGAATCATGTGGCCAAGTTTGATAAAGATCCAGTATACAGAACTAAAGTTATCGTGTGGAAACGATCCTGTTGTAATGACCTTGACCTTTGACCTAATGACCCCAAAATAAAGAGGGTTCTTCCCCTTCCAAAGGGAAATCATGTAGCCAAGTTTGGTAAAGGTCCAATATACAGAACTAAAGTTATCGTTCGGAAACCTGTGTGGACGCCCGCCCGCCGCCCGCCATACCCAATCACATAATACGGCCCGTCTCGAGACGGGCGTATACAAACCATCCAGAATGACTTCATTAATGTCATTGGTGAATACATAAGGGACAAATTGACGGAAAGGATAAAACAAGATGGGTCGGTTTTCACAATCATAGCTGATGAAACAGCAGATATGTCTAACCAAGAAGTACTAGCACTTTGTTTGCGGTTTGTTCAGAGTCAACCAAACGTAGAGATTAAAGAAGTGTTCTTCAATTTTGTCCATTTGTGTAGAACATCAGGAGAAAAAATTGCTGATGCTATTATCGAGTCATGTTCAAAACATAACAAAGATATTACAAAGTGTAGGGGACAGGCATATGATGGCACGTACGGCAGCTATGTCATCGGGGAGAATAGGTGTTCAGGCTCGAATCAAGGAAAAGTCACCCTTGGCATTATATGTATGCATCGTAACAGTCACGTACTAAATCTTAGTATCGCAGTAGCTTGCAAACTACCTCCTATTCGTAATATGATTGACAGCCTTAATGAAACGTATTTATTTTTTAACAATTCACCAAAACGACAAGCATTTTTTGAGTTTGTAATTGAGAAGGAAGAGATTCAGTCCAACGTGACGAAACTGAAAGGTCTTTGTAAAACTAGGTGGGTAGAAAGGCATCTATGCTTCGAAACCTTTTATGAGTTATACAATGTGCTAAGTAAAACTTTAGAAGGTATCTGAAATCCTGATGATGTAGGCTTGAGCGACTTGCCTGACAGCCCATGGAATTGGGACAGGGAAACGAGAATAAAGGCCCAATGCTTGTTAAGTACCATAAAAACGGCCATGTTTATAGTGGCATTTATAACTGTTAAAAACTGTCTTGAAATTATCAAACCTTTGTCAATTAAACTTCAGAAAAGAGACCAAGCTATCTACGATGCATATCAAAACATTGACAAAGTTAAAGAATCAGTATCTAAATTACGCGATAGGATCAATGAAGAATTCCCTGTTTGGTTCAATGATGCCAAAAAAATAGCAGAATATGTTGGATCACAGGTTAGCAAGACTAGGGAAGTTAGACGTCAAAGACATAGAGCTAACGCGGAAAGTGAAACTGACGAGGAATATTTCCGTAGAAATGTAGCTACTAGTATCCCATTCTGTGATTTTTTAAAATCGGAAATGGACACAAGATTTCAAGTGGAGGATAGAGTTTGTCGTGAGTTATTTCAGTTGCCGCCGACCCATATTACTGCATTCTCATGTTATTTTGGGGGAATGATCTAGAAACTCCATCATCACTACGTTCAGAAATGATCACATGGCAAATGCATTGGAGAGAAACCAATACCGACAGCAAACCATCAACATTGTATGAATGCTTAAAACATATTGACTCTGATATCTTTTCAAACGTTACAAAGCTGCTCACAATAGCTTGTACTCTACCTACAACTAGCTGCGAAGAAGAATGCGCATTTTCAACATTGCGCAGAACAAAGACTTATCTTAGGACGTTCAATGGGCGAAGAACGCTTGTCTGGATTAGCATTAATGAATGTACACAATGGTGAAGTTAATAAGCGTTTCATCACAAAACGCTCTAGACGAATGTTCCGGAAAAGTCTTTTAACAGAAGAACAAAGTTTAAAAGACTAACATTTCAAATCATATATACAAATGTGGTATTTAATGTTTAAGCCATTTCGGTATAGTAACTAATTAACTTGGTTATAAAGTGAATCAGTTGTTTTTCCCCTTTTCTCTCTGAGTCTGTTACTACACAACTACAATTGGTTGTATTATGTATGTTCAACAATATGCGATATTTAGCTTTTGGTCTTGAAAGAAGTTTGTTTTGATAAGTGTTTAGTGAAGTTAAATGAGTAATATTGTTGTTGCTTCTGAAGTACAGTTCGTTCGGATGGAGTCCTTATGCATTCATTTATAATACCACAACGTACACTCTTTACCTTTTACTTTACCTAAAGCTCTATTGTACATGTATATGAAAAATTAATCTACTTTACGTCATCATTTCACCCCCCCCCCCTTGAAAAAAGTCTGGATCCGCGCCGGACCCAAAATAAAATTTGTGGAATTTATATTTTCAACATAATATATAACTTAAGTTTCATTGGGTAGCAAATCTTCGAGAAAGCTTCAATATTATTAGACAGATGAGCCAGGCCTAGGAATCGCTAGTCTCCCCTTATATTAACATCCGTCATTACGTGCTAGATTGTGTATCGTTTTTGATAAACGATATTGCCAAAGATTAATTCATGGATATATTTTGATAAAATATGGATGGAATAGTTTCAAATATTTAATTGCACAAGAAGGTTAGTATTATTTTCCATTCAACATACGTCTTCTTGTAATATTTTCGATGTGATGTAAAATATAATCAAATTTTAGGCCAAATCTTACCAGCGATCAGAATCAGGAAGTTTTTAGTTTGACAAATTTTTCTGAATGTTTTTTTTCTTTTGTAATGTATTTTTAACTATTAACTATTATATATAGAAACAGAAAATATAGGTTATATATTTTTATAAAATAAATTAATAAAAAAAAACGTGTATTCTTAGAATATGGTAAATTCGAGCATTTATTATATGCAAAGCAGATGTTTGTTTACAAACGATATTTATAATGAAATAATGTCCGACATCAACTTGATATATGATACACAATCTAGCACGTAATGGCGGATGTTAATATAAGGGGAGACTAGCGATTCCTAGGCCTGGCTCATCTGTCTAATAATATTGAAGCTTTCTCGAAGATTTTCTACCCAATGAAACTTAATTTATATATTATGTTGAAAATATAAATTCCACAAATTTTATTTTGGGTCAGGCGCAGATCCAAACTTTATTCAAAGGTGGAGGGGGGGGGGGTTGCAGATTTTTTTTTGGGGGAAAATAATGGCGTAAAGTAGATTAATTTGTTATATACATGTACAATAGTACTTTAGGTAAAGTAAAAGGTGAAAAGTGTACGTTGTGGTATTATAAATGAATGCATAAGGACTCCATCCGAACGAACTGTACTTCAAAAGCAACAACAATTACTCATTTAACTTCATTAAACACTTATCAAAACAAACTTCTTTCAAGACCAAAAGCTAAATATCGCATATTGTTGAACATACATAATACAACCAATTGTAGTTGTGTAGTAACAGACTCAGAGAGAAAAGGGGAAAAAACAACTGATTCACTTTGTAACCAAGTAAATTAGTTACTATACCGAAATGGCTTAAACATTAAATACTACATTTGTATATATGATTTGAATTGTTAGTCTTTTCAACTTTGTTCTTCTGTTAAAAGACTTTTCCGGAACATTCGTCTAGGGTGTTTGGTGATGAAACACTTACAAACATCAGAAATATCAATATTAACTTCACCATTGTGTACATTCATTAATGCTAATCCAGACAAGCGTTCTCCGCCCATTGAACGTTCTAAGATAAGTCTTTGTTCTGCGCAATGTTGAATATGCGTGTTCTGCTTCGCAGCTAGTTGTAGGTAGAGTACAAGCTATTGTGAGCAGCTTTGTAACGTTTGAAAAAATATCAGAGTCAATATGTTTTAAGCATTCATATAATGTTGATGGTTTGCTGTCGGTATTGGTTTCTCTCCAATGCATTTGCCATGTGATCATTTCTGAACGTAGTGATGATGGAGTTTCTAGATCATTCCCCCAAAATGACATGAGAGTGCAGTAATATGGGTCGGCAGCAACTGAAATAACTCACGACAAACTCTGTCCTCCATTTGAAATCTTGTGTCCATTTCCGATTTAAAAAAATCACAGAATGGGATAGCTAAATTTCTACGGAAATATTCCTCGTCAGTTTCACTTTCCGCGTTAGCTCTATGTCTTTGACGTCCAAAGGTTTCGAAGCATAGATGCCTTTCTACCCACCTAGTTTTACAAAGACCTTTCAGTTTCTTCACGTTGGAATGAATCTCTTCCTTCTCAATTACAAACTAAAAAAATGCTTGTCGTTTTGGTGAATTGTTAAACAATAAATACGTTTCATTAAGGCTGTCAATCATATTACGAATAGGAGGTAGTTTGCAAACTGCTGCGATACTAAGATTTAGTACGTGACTGTTACGATGCATATATAATGCTAAGGGTGACTTTTCCTTGATTCGAGCCTGAACACCTATTCTCCCCGATGACATAGCTGCCGCGCCATCATATGCCTGTCCCCTACACTTTGTAATATCTATGTTATGTTTTGAACATGACTCGATAATAGCATCAGCAATTTTTTCTCCTGATGTTCTACGGAAATGGACAAAATTGAAGAACACTTCTTTAATCTCTACGTTTGACTGACTCTGAACAAACCGCAAACAAAGTGCTAGTACTTCTTGGTTAGACATATCTGTTGTTTCATCAGCTATGATTGTGAAAACCGACCCATCTTGTTTTATCCTTTCCGTCAATTTGTCCCTTATGTATTCATCAATCACATCAATGAAGTCATTCTGGATGGTTTTTATACGTCCGTCTCGAGACGGGCCGTATTATGTGATTGGGTATGGCGGGCGTCGGGCGGGCGTCCACAAAGATTTCCGCACGATAACTTTAGTTCTGTATATTGGATCTTTACCAAACTTAGCTACATGATTCCCCTTTGGAAGGGGAAGAATCCTGTTTATTTTGGGGTCATTAGGTCAAAGTTCAAGGTCACCGTTACTATAAATATATTTTTTTTTACAACAGGATCGTTTCCGCACGATAACTTTAGTTCTGTATATTGGATCTTTACCACACTTGGCCGCATGATTCCCCTGTGTACGGGGAAGAATCCTATTTATTTTGGGATCATTAGGTCAAAGGTCAAGGTTACCGTTACTATAAATAGAATTTCTGACAACAGGGTCGTTTCAACGTAACTTTAGTTCTGTATATCGGATCTTTACCAAACTTGGCCACATGATTCCCCTGTGGAAGGGGAAGAACCCTTTTTATTTTGGGGTCATTAGGTTAAAGGTCAAGGTCACCGTTACTATAAATAGAATATTTGACAACAGGATCGTTTCCGCACGATAAATGTTTACCGATTTCCTTTATAAGGAACTGGCACAAATCGATTTTAGGAAAATTATTAAGTATGGTTCGATATTAAAGGTAACGAGCAACAAGGAAAATGCCTTGGCCACAGAATCACATTGCCGAATTGTTATTATACTGAAATATATGCTATGAAATTCCCTACCTTTGCACGGTGAGCAGGAATATATGACGCTCTTATTCACCACAAGAAGTCGATCTCATGATTTTCTCGTCATAACATTTTGTGGTGAAAGAGAGCGATAAGCGGCCGTGTTATAGACAAACTGTGTTAATCACTATTGGTTTATTATTTTTTTTACTCAAAAACTTTTTCAGTAGTATGCAGTACTATGATTATCTCCCTTTATTGAAATTCCTTGAAAAGCATTTTCCCCAATAATTATTGTTAATTCAACTTTTTGCATTTAATTGTTATATTTTGTATAGTGTTATCAATATTAAACAATAACTATTTTTAAGTTCATATTTATATGAATATTATAGTTGCAATTATTTAAATTAAATATACCTACCTTGAAGAAACTTTTGTATTTATTTATATAATCTAAGCCCACTTACTTTTAAATATATTGCCGAATTTCTTTCGATATTTTCCGTATATTACAATTATAAAGAACGCTTAGTCCTCATTACTGTAGACTACATACTGATGCCCTATTTCTTGAGTCGGTCTCGCATCTATACTAATCACGAGACTTAAGGATGTTGGGGCACCATTTAAACCCGGATGTGTTTATATTGTATCCCACTAGGTGGTGTTACTATGTCGTAACTTCGTATCCAAATGGTTTCGTAATTTCGTAACATTTCATACCTTTTCGTAACTTTGAGCTTTTTCATTTATCTATCGATATATGATATTTTCAAACTTCTCAGTGACGTCATAAGCAAGCTGGATGACGACAAACGACCTTCCTCTTTGCCTAGCGACCTTCGTCTTTGATAGTATAGAATTAACTGTTAAGAATAGACTCTCACCCATGGCACGAACAGTTTTAGTACGAACTCTCGCGCTATTGGCGCTCGCATAATTTCGTAGTGGACCCTAAGGGAACGCCCATTTAACTTGAAAAGGGGGGGGGGAGTTATGGTTTTTTCCTAAAAAAATATTCTGATTCCCAATGTTGCTGAAAAAAATATGCTGATTTTGGTGGAGGAAAAAAAAAATAATCAAATAATCTGATTCAGAGTTTTTGTCATATAACCTAATGTTAAATTCAGGAAACAAATTTCTCGCTTTGCGCGACCAAAAAAAAAAAAAAAAAAAAAATCTAACACAGTGTAAAGGGTACTCTAGATTCCACATGACAGTGTTTAATGATAAACATATTAGGTATATAAAGGTATTTTTAGTATCACTTAATTTCAAATACTAAACGTCCTCTCTATAGGCCATGCCTACTCATATAACTTAGGTATTTTGCGACTTATTTTGGTCGCTTCTAAAGTTGCATACACACTTCAAATATGTCAAAAAATTATCCAATGAAAAGTTTCTTGATATACGCGAACTAGACGAGAATTTCCTTACTTATTATAAAATCCCGAGATACATCGAATGGTAAAATCGGCCATTTTCTAGCATAGTTATTTGCCGATTCTGTCCCCTTTTCTTATGACATCCCCTGGATGAGCCGTATAATTATGTCATAGGAAGTGGAACGTGGATATTAAAGTGTTCATTTTGACAGTTGTAGAAAATTCCGGCATTTGTAAATTTAGCAGAATTTGTTTGATCGAATTTGAAAGTTTAAAAAAATCTACTAAAATTACTTTATTAGCACGTACACTAGCAATTTCCTTTAATATATATTAAATTCGTTTTTATGTCTTGCATACATTTACTCGGGCATAGGACATTTGAGCGAAAATAATTTTTTTTTCAGGTGGATATTTGAGGGAAAACTATTTTTCATTTACCTGAGATTTTAGTAGGACATTTGAGCGAATTTCATTTCATCATATCTTATGATATTTTCAGATATGAAATTAAAATAAATCATATTTAATAAAATATAAAAAGTCGTAAATAAATATAAGAAAACAATAGAAATATTTAAGAAATCAGAAACAATATATAAGTTCATACAATGTGTTCTCGGGTTTTTACGGTAAATAGTCATTTTTGCTAATGGGAAAAACGTTTCTTTACCATGACTGAACTCTGTTCAGCTACACAGAAAATGTTCAACTGATACGATTCTTATATGTCAAGATGGAAGTAACTGTCACTGAGACAAATAAAGGACACAAGTCTATCTTATGTGAAGGTTTCCGATACAGATTGAATGTGGAAACTAAATCGGGAGATTTCGCTCTTTTGGATTATTTTTCTTTCGCTCAAATGTCTATCTGGTTTTTTAGATTTCGCTCCTTTGGGTTGTTTTTCTTTCGCTCCAAATGTCCATTTTTTTCGCTCTTTTTGGGTTGTCATTTCGCTCAAATGTCCTCCGCCGATTTACTCTCCATTTTATTTTAAATTTTTGTTTATCACAACTAAAATAAAGTTTTTTTCTCACTGGTCCTGTCACAAGATTAATCCTGTCCCCAGGGAAAATGTATTTGAATTTTTTTTAATTTTGAAAAGATTAACTGGAATACATAGAGTACGTCGTCTTCAGAGACTCATATAGACTTTAAATTTATAGAAAAAGTAAGAGACTGTTTCCTCTATCAACATGTGAATAAACCAACACGTGCGCGTATTGACCATGAGCCTCACATTTTTGATTTGCTGTTGTCAAATGAAGATGGAATGATTTCCGATATTGAATACTGGAAAAGTGACCATTCTTTATTAAACTTTAACTTTAATTGTTATATCCAACATGAAAACACTGAAAGAGTGAAATATTATTATGACAAGGCAGATTTTGCAGGTATGAAGCAAGAACTATCTACAATAGACTGGGAAGAGAAGTTATCTATACAAGATGTGAATAAACAGTGGAAAATTTTTAAAGATACAGTTCTATGTATTCAAGATATTACCGAAACGTAAGTCAAGACCAGCTACTGATAGGAAAGGTACAACTAACATTGACTTGAACACTTTAAAGGTTATACGTTAAAAACACCGATGTTGGTCCAGATTTATAGAAACACGGGATGGTGAAAGATATAAAGAGTATTGTAAACTACGCAATCAAGTGAAAAATTTAACTCGAAAAGCAGTGAAGAATAAGGAAATAGAAATAGCTAAAGACATTAAGAATAATCTGAAAAAGCTTTGGCAGTATACGAAATCCAAGATAAAAACTAGAACTGGTATCCCCGTGTGACAATAAGTCGGTCAGTCATTGGATAATGTTTAGTTATTTTTTTCATGTTTGAAAAGTACACATTTTTGTCTTTGCAATTATGTTCCTCATCTATTCTTGCTCACATGTGTAAAGTTCCATGGGAAAAAGATCGATAATAATAACACACTGACCCATATTTGTTTACTCCCTGTTTCCAAATGGCGTCCTATTACGTCACATAAGGCCGGTCAAAGGTCAATAAAGCACCTGTTTTTGTCATAGGCCAACTAAACTTAAAAGGTAAACCAGATTAAGAAAGTACAGTATTTTAGCTTTTTCGGTGTAAATTGCTTTGTCTGAAAAATTTCAAAAGATGTCTTTTTAAATAATTTGAAATTGAAGCATTTAAAAATAATTCATGATGGAAATATTAACTTGCTTACCCATAAAATAAAGAATTTAATCCAGTGAATTTGGTGTTTTTGCTTTTGTCAATACAATCTATTAGACTGACTACATTCTGTCATACTTTTGTAAAACAATTAATGACTGATTTCATTATTTTAATCACATTTAATATCCCAGAATACATCACTCACTCACAAAGAACAATCAGCCATTTTGGTAGAATGTGAATGATCAATCATCATATTTTCAAAGTATTTTAAGATACAATTTGCATGGCCTACATTCCAGAAACGGTCATGAACTGTGATGACAATTATGTCAACAAACCGGAAATATAAAAATGTTTGGGGAATACCATCCCTTAAAATAGATTTCACAGGCAGAATGACCAGGTAAATAGGACATTAGTAAAAAGGTGCTTTTTTACTTACTTGGGATTTGTTCAATTCAATCTTACTTGTTTTAATCGCATTTTATAATCTTCAAGTTTTAAAACACTGCTTCGGCGTCTATATACGTTATAAATATACAGAATGACGTCATTGGCCTCGTGCTGCGTGAGAATGGTAAATCAAAACAAATGACCGACTTTATTGCATGACCGAGCAGATGTCACGACACGATATATCTGATTTGATAATGAACAATGAGAATAGAGCTGAAACTTTAACTAATAGTGACAAAGACAAAGCAAATACCCTGTCTGACTTTTTCTCAAGTGTATTCACTACGGAAACAACAGATAACTATCCGTCTTTAGAAGGTATCAACATAAGTTATAATATGGACACTCTGGTCATAGACGAAGAAAAGGTGAAGAAAAGGTTACATGAGTTGAATATAAGTAAATCTCCTGGTCCTGATGGCTTACATCCCAGAATTCTACATGATTTGTATGAGGAGCTCGGAAAACCAATAGCTATTATATTTAAGAATTCAATAGAGAATATGAACATACCGAACGAATGGAGAGAAGGATGTATAACAGCTTTATTCAAAAAGGGAAGTAGAAAAATGGCTTCAAACTACAGACCAGTTAGTCTTACTTGTATACTCTGTAGGGTGCTAGAAATATTTGTACGAGACCATATTGTAAACCATATAAAGAGAAATACTTTATTTTCACCAAAACAGTTTGGTTTCATTTCTGGACGATCAACATCACTCCAGTTGCTATATGTATTAGAAAAATGGACCAAAATACTAGACGAAGGAGGCAGTTTAGACTGTATCTATCTCGACTTTATGAAGGCAAACAGTATTATGGGACTAATTCGCCACACCTTCACGTATATAGATGAACCAACCTTTCTTATGTTATACAAAGCACTAATACGACCTCATCTTGAATATGCCAATTCAGTTTGGAACCCATATAAGAAAAAACATATTACAGCATTAGAAAATGTCCAACGTAGGGCAAACAAATTGATACCAGGATTAAAAGATATGACATATGAAAATCGTATAAGGAAACTCAAACTACCAATTTTAGCCTATAGGAGGAAGAGAGGGGATATGATTGAAGCGTTTAAATTAACATCAGGTTTATACGACACTGCCCTACCGTCTCTGCTGGAAATACAGAAGAATACCAGAACTAATCTCGTTGAGATTAGGATTCTGAAGAAATTTTTGTTTGTATCTTCATCCTAATCTCGTTTCAAGCCCTATCAAGGGTATTCTGGAAATTTTAAATTTGACCCCCAGGTGCATTCCGATGGATATTTTGGCATGGACGGATTGTGTCAGATCAAGTGCAGGTAAGATTTCATATATAGACATATTTTCTAGTTCAAATCTGCAAAAAATTGACATTTCCTTACCTTTTACAGCGTATATCCGACAAAATAATCAAAATTTAACTTTGAATCGTCCGCCATTTTACTGTACTCCAGAACTACACCACGTGATCAAAAATCGTGACGTATTTTGCTATAGTCTGTTTCGTAGTTTGAGATGCCTATGTCAAATTATTTTATTACTAGTATCCTGACATCGACATCTCGAACTACGAAACAGACAATAACAAAATACGTCACGATTTTTGATCACGTGGTGTAGTTCTAGAGTACAGTAAAATGGCGGACGATTCAAAGTGAAGTTTGGATTATTTTGTCGGATATACGCTGTAAAAGGTAAGGAAATGTCAATATTTTTGCAGATTTGAACTAGAAGATATGTCTATATATGAAATCTTACCTGCACTTGATCTGACACAATCCGTCCATGCCAAAATATCCATCGGAATGCACCGGGGGGTCAAATTTAAAATTTCCAGAATACCCTTGATAGGGCTTGAAACGAGATTAGGATGAAGATACAGACAAAAATTTCTTCGGAATTCTAATCTCAACGAGATTACACCAGAACTAGAGGTCATAGTAAAAGTTATACCAGCATAGATCCAACAAAGACATAAGAAAGAACTTTTTCACTAACAGAATAATAAATACCTGGAACAGTCTACCTGAAAACGTCATAAGTGCCAATGATACGAAAATCTTCGAACACAGACTAGACAATTACTGGAAGGATCAGGATTTGCTATACAACTACGAATCCAACCTCACAACCGGAGAAGAAATTGAAATTGATGAAGAGAAGGAACAGAGCATAGTGATCGACGGTCAGCGCTTACAAGCGGACATGTAAGTACCTGTAAGGGACGGACCATTTAACGTCAAGGGGGGAGGGGGGGGGGGTTATGGTTTTTTTTCTAAAAAAATATTCTGATTCCCAATGTTGCTGAAAAAATATTCTGATTTTGGTGGAGGAAAAAAAGATAATCTGATCCAGAGTTTTTGTCATATAACACACCGATCAACCGCTTTGTATCATTTTGCGCAAAATCAGTATGATACGGTCAAAATAGATATCAACAGAGAAAGTCACATCAACACCAGGGTAAGATTTTCTTAATTTCCACGTTCTTCTTTTACTTTCATGAATGAAACTCAGCATCAAACGGTTCGATATAGATTGAAAATGTTATACATACAACATTCATTACCTTATATTTCTTTTACATGAATAAATTTGATAAATTAAAAAATGACAGTATATGTAAAAAATTAATATTTCCGACATTTCTACGCAAATATTACCCCTATACACATTATTTTCGGGGCATCGATTGATATCATGTAATAGATTATTGATATAACTTCCTTCTAATACCAATATAACGGTCGAATTATATTTCATTAAGGAATTGGAAACAACCAACGTAAGGCGGTCAGAGAATAATTGATACGATTAAAATCAACTGAATTTTTGCTTATGATACGATAAAAAATTGTTCGATGACACGATAAAAATTGTATTGGGAGTTCTAAATTTTTCAATAAAATTGGTTTATATGCTCACTTTCGGTCATTTTATCCCTTGAAATTGTGTCGTTCGAGATAAAGCCGTATTAACGAAAATAACTTACAAGGCCTTCCCTTATTTTAACAAATTAGGATAAACTTTGAATCTTTTCTTGTACAGATTCTTTTTACTCCACCATTTTACTGAATACATGATTCGTCATGGAGGAACCTTTCATTGCGTAAGTTATTACATGGGCATTGTTTATATCGGCTAAGTATGTGCGGTCCTGATCATTTACCATGACGACAAGGATTTCTGTAGCAACAGTTCTGCACAGGTTGTAAACTTCATTAATAATTTTTTTTCGTTACATGGTGACAGTTCAAAATAGTGTCAGTCTTCACCACTGTTCTGTTCTTACGTACCGACAGAAAGAATTATCGTTTGTCGCATCTTCTGGTCCAATATCGAATGGAATATTAGTGGCAATGCATGACAGAAATTCTGCAAGAAAGCTAAAGTTGTTGTCCAAAAAATTGTCTATGAGGGACCGTATAACGGGAACAGCTTGTGAGAATTTTGTAGGACGTTTTCTTGAGGAACTTGCATACACTTCGAAAAGTTCTGTTTCAATAGCATTCCAAAGGCAATCATCAAACATAACACTAAATAGAACTCGATTGTTCTGACCTACACGAAAAAAGAAGTTGTCTACAGTTGTAACCCTTCATTTCGCATAGAAGTTGAGGAACATAATATCGTGGAATCTCATAGTACACGTTATGTCAGTTCATGGAGTGGGCATTCTTTGTTTTACACTTGTTTTCATACATGAATGTAGGTTCATCAGAGGTACGAAAAGAACCATCATTTATCACAAAAAAAGGATGGGTTCTCATTTAATGCCATTCTTATGCATCCTTCTTCAAAATACTCTATATTTGGAAACAAGGCAGGCATAACCCTTCCTACCATCGTAGCGACTGCATCAATCTCATGCTTTGTTCAATATTCCATGTTCTGTAGTTGCTGATCTGGATGACTTTCAAATAATGTAATTGCTGTTGTTTTAAAGTTTCCAATCCAAGAGCTTTATTACACGTACTTCCAGTTACCATAGAATCTTTCCGAATTGTAAGCCATACGTCCGATCTTTGCTTGATAAATCTGGTTTCATCTACCTGTAAGTTACTCTGAAGTTGATGGTAGTTCTCTTGTTCTGTCATATTGGCCTGGCCACATTTTGAATGTAGTTTTTCAAAACAATTCAATGAAGCGTTAATCTGACCAAGCTCATTTACTATGTTCAATGCCTTGTTGATTGTTTGTTCAGTGTCACATGGCTAATCACGGGAGCGTACATCTAGACTTTCTCCAATCACCAGAATTTTCACTAAGTTTGAGGAATTTCTGAATGCCAAAACTAAGTCGAAGTAACTCTCTCATACCTTTTATCCTTTTCCCAATAATGGTTATTACTAATGCTATTTTATCAGAAACATAATTTTTGGCCGCTGTTGGCATATAACTTGCATTATTCAGGTTGTATTTCTCAAATTCAACATATAAATGTTCAATTTGATCTAGTTCTGTTTCTAATCTTGTTTTCCTTTCTTTTAATGACGGCTTGGTCTCAAAACCTCAGCAATCTATGTCTCCCATTTGTTTCCCTTTGCAACGTGCTATTTTTTTTACCATATATTCCAAGCTTCACATTCTTAGACTGTAACAATTCTGCAATGGTTTTAATGGTGTCATGAATAATGCCTGGAAATATTGGTGAGAGTTTGTCTTGTGCTAGCATTTGTAATGGTGGAACAGCAAAGTTAATTTTTGATGACAACGGCGAACAGAGTCCTCTTGATTCATTTCCTCCAAAGATTTGTCCATGTCCTCGAGGACCTGACATAAACTTTATAAATTTCCCCCTAAACAGTCTGTAGCCTACCTCCCAGAACTTTCTCGTTCCTGTTTGAAAATAACGCATTTTTTTATGTAACTGGCTGATCGAACCACATGACCAAATCAAGAAAGAGCAGGTAGCATATGTTGTCCAATGGACAAGAACCCTTTTTCACCAATGTGCACCACTTCTTGTATATGTGAACTTGTCCATACTCTTTAAGCTTTTCAATTACAGACGGGAGGATGTTCTTAATATATTCTATATCATTTTCATCTGACTCTTCATAATACTCATCATCGTCATCATTCTTTGCTGAAATTTCCATTTGCCTAAGCTTTTCAGATAAGGAACTTTTACTCGAAGTATTCGTTTCTGATATTTGTTTTATTGCAGTGGTATGCTCATCGTTATTGGTTTTTGAATTTTTTTTCTTGGATCTTTCCTCATTTGTTATACTCAGACGTTCATCATTTGTTACAGACAAAGAGCATTCCGACGGAATAATGTCTTGGTAAAGTTTCGTCCTATAACCTGTCCTTCCTGTTCTATCATCAAATTCCTGCTCTCGGTATTTAATAATTTCATGCTTGTGGCTGCGACATAGATGGTCAATAATGTCCGAAAATAAAGTGAACGTTTTTGGGCAATAGTAGCATTGGAATCTGTCTGTTTCTATGGTTCGACATTATTATTTGAACAGCAATGCAATATTACAAGGTGTTATTCAAGTTTAAAGTAAGAAAGTGTCCATCAAAGCAACTACTTTTTGTTTATGCATGCAGCTGATACGACCATTTCGATAATATAACATCTCATCAGTGTGCTTTAATTGGAAGGCAAACAAGATGATAGTCATTTAGTTATTGTAAAAACACTGAAATAGAAAACTAAATTAAAACCATCTGTGGATATTTAAGTACTATTTTCAATACAAAGAATGAAGTCCGAATGCTCATTTAGAGTCCGCAACGAATTCATTGATCGGACGTTCAGCAGTCAGCACCGGGAGTCAGCAGAATCAAACAAAAATACCTCTCGTTAAATAGAAACTTGCTTATTTCGAAAAAGCCTATTGAAAGTCATAAATTCAATTTCCTTTTGAAAAATTCAACTTTAAGTGATTCTTTTCTCAGCTTCTGATCGTATCATATATAAACACGTTTCAAATTTTGATCGGATCATTTCACGGATTTTAATCGTATCATTTTTTCTCTGACCACCTCACGTTGGTGGTTTCCAATTCCATAATGAAATACAATTCGACCGTTATATTGGTATTAGAAGGAAGCTATATCAATAATCTATTACATGATATCAATCGATGCCCCGAAAATAATGTGCAAAGGTGTCGGAAATATTAATTTTTTACACATACTGTCATTTAATTTATGCTGATTTTGCTCAAAATGATACAAAGCGGTTGATCGTTGTCTATAACCGAATGTTAAATTCTGGAAAAAAAAATCCCGCTTCGCGCGACAAAAAAAAAAAATTCTAACTCTCGTGTTGTCCGAAAAAACATTTCTGAACGAAACAAAAAACATAAGCCCCCCCCCCCCTGCAAGTTAAATAATAATGATAAAAAGAATAGTTCTCTTACATATTTACATTTTTATCTGCAACAGTGTTTTCATTATATATTTTTACCTTTTTAATGTTCAGAAAGCTAATTAAGCCACAATTGACAAAAAGTAAACAACAAAATTTTATCGGCATCCGTGCTTTCGATTCTTGTTTATATTTAGATATTTCAAGGCCTTTCAAGGGAATAGAATCGTTTATATTTAGATACTAGTATTTTAAGGTCGTTCCATTGTCCCAAATGTTCACCTGTGGTCTATCTGATTTGTTATTACCTGCAGTCGGTTCATTAAGGCCCTGTTACACGGTATTTAAAGCAAGTATCGCGATACTTGTATCATGCAACTTTTTTGTATCATGATCATTGTCAGTTTACACACTATATCAAGTAGCATGTTTTATGCAGAGTTTGCTTACAAATTGTTTCCGCCAAAATGGAGAATCCTGACAATGAATACATTATCATTCCTGTTTGTATTTTGCTAATTGCTGCTGGAATTCAGCAATACATCACTACTTTTTTCCTTTCCAACCATGTGCTGACCATGTGATTTTATTTGTTGATGTTGTAACCTCCTGACCTCAAACCAAGATCTCTGATTGGTCAGAGATAAAATGTATCGTGATCCTTGCTGTAGAGAATAGAACATGTTCTATCCCAAAGTGTGTATCATGCAACTTCTAAAAGTTGCATGATACATAGTAATAGCACTGTTTACACTGTATTTTTTGGTTTCTGATACAAGTATCATGATACTTGCTTTACCGTGTAACAGGGGCTTTAGTTGTTAAATGTATTGCGAGAATACATTTTAAAAGGTCACATACTCGTCAGTTCTGAACATAAATTATGCCAGACCTGAACCGATTGCAGTACATGGAATTTTGAGAAATTCCATTACAAAAACGATTAAATTTCTTTGATCTTTGGTTCATAGACAATAAAAAGAACATGGAGTTTGTTTTCATTCATTATAATTCTCACAATTGGGACACACCACTGTGCAGACTGCTCCAGAAAAGTAAATTCAAGACAACACACACTTCAGTGATTATTATACAATCACCTGATAATCAAATCATTTAATCTAATTAAAAGTGATTTAGGTGTCATAAACCACTTAAGACAGCAATAATTACTTGGCTTCATTACCTGTACTAATTTGATTTATTCTTAAATCTAAAAAGTAATTATCACAATTAAGACAAGTTTAAAAAAAACCAATGAACGCACAATAAAAAAAAACTAAATAAAAATTCTTGCAATACATATTCTTTTCTGGTAGTCCGTTTTGGTTATGGTCCGTTTTAGTGTAGTCCGTTTTGGTAATAGTCCGTTTTGGTTATGGTCCGTTTTGGGTATGGGATGAAACGTCATGTAGTCGTCTAAAAATATCATGAAACCGGAAATGACATCACACGTGTGTTCCCTCTAAATAGCAGTATTGTTTACATTAACCCGAATAATCCAGTCGTTATATTACGCTCCCGCTGGTCGCTACATTAACGCCTGGATGCATTCATTGATAAAATCCGTCAAACCGGAAATAGTAAATCGCTATGACTTATGGGAATTACGACAAAAAAATTGTTTCGCGTATCATCATGACATATTTGTTAATTAAATCTTCGGGATCATCATGAATAAAACCTTGTATGACTTGTATGTAAAGACTAGCAAAGAAGACAAACAAAACCAAACCTGTATGCAATACACATAGTCCTATACTCGTGTGGCGATATTTACTATTTCTTTTATTATCTGATATATTTTTTTTTTTACATTTTTCCTATTTCCTATTTATTGTTTTCTATTTGCTGCCCATTCCGCATGAAATAAAAAAAAATGAAAAATCCCATGTGCCAACGTAAAAATATGAACATGGAATGTGAAAATGTGAAGTCATACGTTATAATACTAGCAATATAATACAACCAAACATGAAATAAAACTTAAATTAAGGATTTCTATACTATATTTAAATCCTTGCTTAAATGAATAATTACTATTTTTCAAATATTATATCAAAGTTGGACAGTAAATAAAAGCTTGAATTGAATTCACTCTTATAATGATTTTTTAATCTAATTTAAAATAAAGATAAAAAAATGTATTTTATGATGTTTGCTGAAAATTCTTTGTCATATTAGCTGTCGGTGGTAATATATATGATGAATCCAATATACAGGAAGAGCCCCCACTGTGAATCTATCTATTTTGAGAAGCCATTCAATGAAAATAACAATCTGACCATATTGNATAAAACAGAAAGCCACCATATCACCGAAAAAATGTTGAAAGTGGCGATAAACACCATAACCTGGGTAATGGACAAAGTCACTCATTATACATACTGTGACTTTCCGGGGTATAGTAAATGTGAAAAAAATATATTGTTACTTTTTTTCCTGTTACCGGCGGCGACAGCTGAAATTACCGGAGATTTTCGCCGGTTGCCGGCTTCTAATGATATCCCTGAATATCTGTATGAAAATTTAACTCAAATTTTAAATGTTTCAAAAAGATATCCACATTTTCTTTTTAAACTGAAATATATCTTGTAGTCCTTGAAGATGTTTCATACAAAACATTCTTTTTCCTTTTTCAAATTATCTAGGGCATTATAGTGGACATGACATAATATATCTGTGAATACTTATTCATTTTGTTCTGCATATTTACCTGAAATGGAAATGTCAAATTTCTTTCCAAATAAAAATGGATCAATATCAGTGCTGTGATCTCCTCTTTTATCACAAATAATATCAAAATGGTGTAAGACACACATTTTTTTCTGAGGGGGCAACTGACATTTTCACAGTTTCTTAAAGAAAGAAGCATGATTATAATTTTCCTCCAGTACCCTAGAAAAAATGCTTAAATTTTCTTTCACATTTCCTACAAATACAAAGAAAAATCGGACATATTTGCAAGTATTTTGTACAAACTCATAAAATTCAATATCATCCAACTTTTTCTGAATGAGATGGACATAACCTTTAGATATGTCTTCTTGACCACAATGACTATTTAAAAGGCTCAGGATTTGTGTCAGGGTGGACTCTGTGGTAGTTCGACATCTGCATACTCCTCTGTGACCACATGGGCTTGTCTTTAAGACACCATATATATCACTTTCTTAAAAAAAATATGCACCTCTATCAACTTTAGGATATATATAACTTTATTTAAAAGAATATGCACCCCCACATATTATACTTATAGTATGTAGGGTGCATAATTTTTTTTTAGTAAAGTTATATCTAGTATGTAGGGGTGCATATTTTTTTTAGTAAAGTTATATAGTATGTAATTGTGCATATTTTTTTCAGTTAAGTTATACTGCATGTCATAAATGATATATTATTGGGTGCATATTTTTTTAAATACAAAATATAAAAATATATGTCTTAAAAATGATATAGGGGTGCATATTTTTTTTTCTAATAAAGTTATATTTCATGTCTTAAAGACAAGTACCTGTACCTGCTATATTTTGTACATGATTTTTTTTTTTCTGTTTGTATTGTCCTATCCAATGAAAAAAATATTATGTGAATCAATTGTATACTGTGATTTTTATTCATTATACTGCTGGTTGACATTGTGGGCATCTTGATTGACAATTTAAAGCATTTGTTTGTTTGTTTGATCATGAGGTTGCTCAAGAAATTACACAAAAAGCTTGGCTATGGAGCTGGAAGTGAAGAAATCTTTCTTCATTACAATAATAAACAAGACGGAAATTGATCACATCTTGCCATTCTTGAGTTGTTTATTGAAATTATGGTGTAATTGTTCTAAAAATATATATAAATAACTGAACAATTGTTAAATATGAATGTATCCAGAATCCAGATCCACTGTAAAACAAATAAAAAACATTTAAAGTGAGTTAAAGATCTTATAAAATCGTTTTCTCTAGTCGCGTCTCAATGTAAACAACATAGATTTTAACCTTTCTACACACAGCCTCTCTAGCATATTTGCAATGAATGATGGGTAATTATGCATTTTTTTTGGAATCTCTAATCCTTTTCATATCTATTTTTGATCATTTTATATTTAAACAACCAATATGATGCTTAATAGTCAGTTATAATTAAGACCAGGGTATTTACCTGCCATAATTTTATTTCCAAAAACATCAAAGCAATTTCCGATTTTCAAAGCCGATTATAAGATATACATTTCACAGTTAATGATCAGTACGATTCAATCATATAGTAAACATACCAACAAATTAAAAAAATATGCATAGTTTATTATTTTTTTCTACTTTATTTCATAAAAAACCACACACATGTAATGTAAACAAATAAATGACGTGAAGCGCCGCGAGCGCATCTATACCAATATTGGAGTATTCTCCCTTGAATCTGTGGACAATACGTAACATGAGTGGAGGTACGGAAATGGTGGTTGGCGCTCCCTCTGTGCAGTCGAGTTCATGAGTTATAATGTTAATTGAAAAAGTAACTGATTTGTATGCAGAATGAATAAAGATGCTATAAATCTTTGTTATTATTTCTCATGTAAAATATTTGCATTGGATCATTGGCGAGTAGAAATATCTACCCACTGGCCAAACTTGGCGAGTACAATTTTGAAGCAACTAGCCAAAATGGCGAGTGTTTGAAAAAAATAGTTTCCTATACTGTTATTGGTCAAATGATTCATCACGAAGTATGTCGGACATGTTATGTTCCTCATATATATATATACTTAACACTGCAAAATAAAAAGCCCAAGCATGTCTGAGATGCACAAAGAACTACACTCACTTCTCTGCAGCATTAAAGTTGGTGATGTATGTTAGTATGGAATGTCTGCTTATAATATTTGGAAATCATCCATTCTTGAAATCACAGCTAATATAAAGTTTCAAGGCAAAACCGTATATCAGCGCTTTCGCGCTTTGATTTAAAAATCCAAATAATCTTTTCTTGTGGCATTGTTATTTTTGCAATATAAAATGAAGTGAGTTTCGTCCTCTATTTTCTTACATTTTTAAAGATAAGCTTATATATTTCAACTTTTCAAATGGGGAAAATATAAACATAATCTCACATAATCCCTTTTGATATTCAAAAGCCAGAGTTGTTTTCTGATATTGCCTGCCTCTGAATCCCTTATCAACCATGCATAGTTCTATTTGGGAAATTTTTTTCTGGTACTCCCGCCTCGAACCGGCGTGAATTACGCCTCCACATCAATGTCGTGCCAACCGGTGCTGGAGTATTCAAAAGTAGACATATTTTGCTGCATAAATATGTAAATAGAATCATGATCACCTACATATAACGCCAGATACAGCTCATCATTCCCAGAAGCCGCTTCGGATTCATTGAATGTCGCCATTTTGACTTGTTTTGAAAGTTTGTCACGTGATCGCTTTTTCCAAGAATTACACTGGTCTGGTACTTGTGACCACTCGGATTATTTTGTTGAGAACAAGAAAAAAATCTGAGGGATCACGAGTACCAGACTAGTGGTTTCTATTTGTTTTGATTAACCAAGCGAAATACTACGCACAAGATACCGGGAACCAGTACAGTATATTGGGTCGCTTGATTTGTTTATATTACCAGACTGCGATAAAACTTCAGAAAAACGATAGCGGAAATCTGTAGTATTTGGAATAAATGTTTATTTAAATAAATTTAATATAAAATTTTAATAAAAAATAGTAAATATGTCATGTGATTTACTTTGCTTGATATTTTGTCAATTCATTGCAAAGTAAAAACGGGAAACAGTTGATGAAGCGGAATACGCGAATGATTGTTTTAAAGTTAAAAATAAAAATGTCACGACGTTGCATAATTCTAAATAATTTGTTAAGAACTTGACCAGTAATGATGGAAGGAAGTACATGTAACTTGAATCCTTTGGATTAAAAAAAAAGGTTTTACCTCCCCCAGGAGAAAAATGAGGTTGATGACTATATATAGTTTGCGCAAAAGCGAAAAATAATTTGCGCAAAAGGGTTAAAAAAAATGCGCAAACGTCCTATCAATTTGCGCAAATGTCCTGCACCGGACTATAATAAAGCTAGTGAAACTGTTTGTGCTTTGAAGTGAGTCCGATCCACTACTGTACCGGTGATGTCATCTATCTAATCCCGTTAAAAAAAACCTATTGCAGGTATTCCAATAGATGTTGTTGTAGTTAATTATGGTGTTTTTTCCATTAGTATCTAATTAATTATTACCTGTGATGTACCTGCATTTTATGTCAAATATTGCAGAAAAAGGGAAAATATTTGAGTGAAGTAAGTGTTATTAAACATTTTTTTCATATGGAGTGAAATCAAGTATGACATAAATAGTAAAATATCTTTTAAAAAATATGTGTACCTTTGAAAAAAAACCATGAATCATAAGAATTTCATTACAAAATGAATAGTAACAAGCATAAGCTAAGACATGGTTGTTTATTATTTCATGTAGTTTAAAAAATAAATGGATGTTGAAATATAAATGTATTGATAGAGATATCACTTATTTATGTATGTATCTGTGTTTTTTTTATTAGAATAAAAATGATAAATTAATATATATTAGTTCTCCATTCTCTAATCAAGGTTTACCTGAAGTTAATGAGTTTTTGTTTATACACCCTAAGCCCCAATGTTTGCACATTGTTTATACAATAATTACAGCTATTCCCACTTGAAATTTTAGATTTCTTTAATGAATTTAAAAAAAGTGGGATTAGGTGGTCACCGACACTAAGTACTGATACACCATGCCCAGAAGCTGAACGTCTTGTCACCACTGCGAATGTCACTCCAAAAACAACAAATTCAAATTCTTTATTACCTAACACAGCTTCAAATGACATCCAACAATATGTAAATAGTGCAAATAGTGGCGATGTTGATCATGATTCACAGTCTGACTGTCACTCTGATTCAGACAGTTGAGCTCCAGAGGTCATGGTACCAGATGCCAGGGTGTTCAGTTCAATGAAAAATGAACAAAAATATCCATGGCTAAATGACAGTGTGGTACACCAAGGGTATTTATGTAAGTTTTGTGATCTTTTTGTGGTCATTCTTCCTAATCACAAGAATTTGTTACTGTTGGCATTAACCTTGGTACAGTATGATAGCTGTTCTATTACTGGACCTCCAAACTAATAAATGTATTGTTCTTCCCATCTTTTCCCAATTCACATCATTTACGCACTAATTTTCCCAATTATAAGGGACCCAGACCACAGATAGATCATACAGATGAGTAGGAAAATCACTGATTTGTAATAAACAGGTCGGATTTAAAGCACTTTGTAATAAGCAAGTCGGATTTAAGGCACTTGTAATAAGCAAATCATTTAGTAGTTTGCTGATTGGTTGCGTCCGTCGTCCTACGCCTCATACAGACAAAGGGAGTTCGAGTATAACTGATAATATGATTACTTTTAATGGTATATCTGTGTTAAACTTTAAATTTAAGCGATATTCTTTTTATCCAAAGTATTATATGTTGTAAAGTTTTATTTTCAATGTATTATTTAATCTTCATGTGAGCCACTGGGGGTATTAAATTCTGAGAAAGTGCCATTTTATCTATTACATATTAAGAAGTTATTGTTGAAGGCATGATTTTTTTAAAGATTTTACCACGGATAGGAAATAATATGCACCCTTTTTTTTTAAGCTCACCTGACCCAAAGGGTCATGTGAACCTTTGTCATCACTTTGTATCGGTCGTCCGTCCGTAATTCTCCTCTGAAACCACTTGGCCACTTAAGACCAAACTTTGGTGGAATGGTCCGTTTGTGATCACCTTCCAAAATTGTGTCCGGCAATCCAGACATTTAACCAACATGGCCACTGTTGCTAAGAACAGAAAAGGTGGATGAACTTTTATTATTTTTCCTCTTAAACTACTGGGCCAATTGGATTCAAGCTTTGGTAAAATAATCCTTTGGTGATCCCCTTTCAAAATTTTGTCTGACAGTCCCGTCCTCGGGCCAAGATGGATGCTGTTACTATTTATTAACGATTCCTTGCACATTAAGTAGGATGAAGGTTTTACATGTCTTATCAAATCCTATAAAACCAATATGTTTTGGTTATTTCAGTGAAATACTGTTCGTAGAAGTATATAATATTTGTGCTTCGTCGTACATCTTTTTTTAAAGATAGTTCTTGTTTTAAATATAAGCTTATAGACAAACTGTGTTAATCACTATTGGTTCATTTTTTTTTACAAAAAACTTTTTCAGTAGTAATTTTATAATACTATACAGTACTAGGATTATCTCCCTTCATTCAAATTCCTTAAAAAGCATTTCCCCAATAGTTATTGTTAATTCAACTTTTTGCATTTAATTGTTATATTTTTAAATTGCTACCAATATTAAACAATAACTTTTTATGTTCATATTTATATGCGAGCGTCAGCGAGCTCTTTATGGTATAAAATGTGTACTTAGAATTTGTTTGACAAACATGGCCTCACATACTGACGGATAAAAAAAAATTCTGCATTTGTAAACACGTTCACTGTAACACACTATCACACTCAACTAATTAATATCTTCGTAACATAAAGCGCAAAGGTGATCCTAAGTCTCGTACCCTCTCTCGTACGTCCGATATCACTGAAACCCGGAACACATGTGTAATACAAATTATTTTGGTAGCTTGTTTTAATTATATTGATATTTTTTAATTGATTAAATCTCTTCTGACATACTGACAAGAATTTTTGTTTCTACGCGGAAATTAACTTTTGAGATTTCGTTAGGAGACTAAAAAAAGTCGTCCCGGCCCCGATATATCTCGGCCCAAAAAATCTCGAAACTTTTTGATGGACTGGACGAGTGTGAAATTGCCAGATAATTTTCAGATTCGCGAGCATTCAAGGCCGTGCCTGTTTCATATTATGAATGTTATAGTTGCAATTATTATGAATATTATAGTTGCAATTATTTAATTAAATATACCTACTTCGAAGAACTTTTGGATTTATTTATATATTCAACGCCCACTTTTCTATTTAATTATATTGCCGAACTTCCTACGGTCTTTTCCGAATATTATAATTATACTTCGGTATGTTCCGACTTATTTCGGTCGATTCTAAATTAACATACACACGTCAAATACGTCAAAAAATGATCCAATAGTAAAAGTTTCTCGATATACGCGAACTGGACGAGAATTCCTTTATTTATTATAAAATCCCGAGATAAATCGAATGGTAAAATCGGCCATTTTCTAGCATGATTATTTGCCGATTCCATCCCCTTTCCCTATGACATCCCCTGATCTCGCTTACCTGTACTTCGGATCTGGATCTTTATATTTCTGGATAAAATACGCAGAGGATGAACCATTAATTAAGCATGTCAAAGGAAAAGTCACCAGAAAGGGCGGTGAAGGTATTCGTATACTCTCATAACTCAGAAACACCAGTTTAGTTACTGCCGGGCAGTAATGACATTTTCATAAGAAGAGAATAAAACTATAGGAATGTTCGCCAATCTCATTAGTGATGTCATATTCACTAATTTGTATGTCATTAAACAAATAATTGGTTGGCAGTAAAACAATAAAGTAATTGACAGGAAAGTAACACATTTTTAAACTTTTATAACTTTTTTTTATTTCCAAACCAATTTTGGTTCTGTTATCGTCACGGTAAACATTGTATTGTACATTGACAGGTAAATATTTTTGGCGTACATTATTTCATCATATTAATTGCTACTAATTACTGATATAATTTATTAATTAACATAATGATCTAGTCTTTAGCAGGTCACAGGAAAATTACATTAGCTCATTGTTATGTTGTTAAGTAACGAAAATAAAAATAAATCAAATTTTTACTTTCGTTTTTCATAGCCGCAGTGTTATCGTCACGGTATATGTTTTCGTATGTCATATGTTTTCGTATCATCCATTTTATTTTGATTTCCACATCGCACGTGTTATTTTTGACGTGTATTCCGGTTTCTATTTCTGGAACGTAAACAGGACTCTAACGTGACATCTGTCAAAAATGTTCAAGGTTGCTTTTAAAGACGTAAGTACCATAAATAGTGAACCTACCTACTTAACCCACAGGAGTTGGAAGTTCTATCAATAATAAGGCATAGAGGGGCACCTCGAAGATCGCTGGGCAACTATAAAAAAAAACATATAGCTATATATATAGTTGCCCAGCGATCTTCGAGGTGCCCCTCTATGCCTTATTATTGATAGAACTTCCGACTCCTGTGCTGAATCAGACTTTTTGTAATGCAAAAAAATTACTACATTTATAAAGTAGGTGGAAAAAAATCCAGAAGGTCTATATAAAATTAAACTATGTCGTCTGCCTCTCAGACACCGGCTCTACCTGTCATGTGATTGTCATAGGGTCACTGATCGTACTTGTAAACAAAAGAGCTGACTGAAATGTGCCTGTTTCTTATAGAAAATACATGTCAACAGCAGTGCATTGTGGTTTCAGCACTAAAAAAACAACAAAAATGAACACAATTTTGAAAGTGGTCATTTTCAAACATTCTGTTATTTCATTTAGATGTAGTATGATTTGTAGATGGCCAGAACCATGAAATTTTAAAACCAGCCATTTCCAGATTTTATATTCATTTCCATACCATATATCGGCCCTGTTTTTACTTTATGCGAAAACATATGACGCCACTTTACTAACAGCAGAAGTTGCCAGATAATCGAGAGTATATTAAAATTCAGGAATGGCTTTTAAAACAATCTTATGTACAAAGAAATATTTAACTAGCCATTTTTTGAAAATTCCAATCGTTATATAAATTAACACTGTCAATCGCCAGATCGGAAAATCGATAATAGTACGAAAACCCATAACACGAGGATAAGAAAATTCACATTTTTTCTGTCGGTTTACATTTTTTAATTTTGATATGATAAATTCATAATTCTAATATGAAATAATGCATTTTTACGCTTCAAAACTAAATAAAACAAGATTGAATTTCCAATCTTTTTATTCTGAATATTTTTATCAAACCTTCGATGTGAATTAATTATTGCTATATAATTTTCATTTCTGAAAGAATTATTAAATTATCGTAAATAACAAAATAATAATGACAATTTAAAGTTGAGCTTTCATTGAAAGACAATCAAAATTTTTTATTTCCTGCCAACCACACAAGTAAATTCTCAAGCCTGTGACATCACGGCGAACATCCCTATTTACAGAAAAACTGAAAGTAAAAGGATATAAAATGCAAATGATAAAAAACATTCTTTCAGAAATCAATTTCAAAGACAGACAGGACAAACTAAAGAGAAAGATAAAATGTGAAATCACGTGTAATGTACCCTAACATTCATTATCCTCGTGTGTCCACTTTTCGTGGACCTAAGCATCATCGTGGAAATAACAATAAAATCAACAAATAAAATAAAATATGGAATTACTTACCTTTAACACTGATATCTCATTCTTTTATTCACATATCCTCAGAAGAATGGATGCTCAATTTAATACAATAATAAACGATAATAGGGAAGCCGTATAGACAAAATTAAGAGTCCACTTTTCGTGGGTATGTTTTAAACTGTTCTTTAAGGCCAAGGACATCACAAAAACTGTTCCAACTTGATCAATCTGTTTTATGACTTTATTTTAATGATTAATTTTCATTTGAAGCTTAAACTTCAATACAAAAGAAAATAAATTTCAAACAAGCATTCCCCAGCAGGCCAAGGACATCACAAGAAATGTTTTCCAGCTTTGTATTTTTATGGTGATAATTTTGTAAAACCTTTTATGCTTAAACTCATTTTTTATTACATTAGTGCAACTCATTATTGTTCTAAATCAACAAGAGTAATCATTGGTCAAACTCATTTAGAAAAATAAAACATGAGTATTTTACTTAAAATGTAACCATCATTCAATTTTTCTCCATTTTCAATTCACAGTGCTAAGATTACAACAATCAATCAAATATAAAAAATTCTTACAATAACATTGGCCTCAAAGTTGTATGATGTCATAAAGTGACTAAAAATTCAAATGCATGCTTACAGATGTAAACGTTGGAATTCTGACTGCAGAAACTTGATTTCTGGATAATTAAACATCTAGGCAAAATTTGGTAATAGCAAAATTTGTTGAAAAATTCTTTGTTGTGATGCAATTATAAGTAAATTTATCTGTTTTGACCGCATATTGTACAGCAAATGTAAATAAACACCAGTGACGTTCCACTTCCTAATTACAGCTAAAACTCTCGTAAGTGTGAGTGACGTCACGATCGAAATCTCGAGACTTCCGGAAAATCCACGAAAAGGGAACCCCCACGAAAACTGTACCTTGCACGATACACATTATTTTCGGTCATTTCTACTGGGTTTTCAGCGATTGGAACTACCGCATTATCACCCTAAAGCTGAAATACTTTTAAAAAAAATCAGGAAGTACTGGCATCTTATTAAAAATGACCCTGGCCCACAATAGGTACAAAGTTCAAGAAAAATCTAACTATTGGATTCAAAAGAAACAGAAACATTGGCAAATTAGTGAAACGAGTCATATAAGATAAATCTTATAGTTCCTGCTGAAGACATAATCACGCAGAACTAATTGATATGTATCATCAAAACCACAAGAATAGACAAATATATTAATAACGAAACTAATTGACATATTAAATAAATGGTGCCGTTGATTAAACAATCAACTTAAATATACCAACTATAAATATTAGTTAATAATTCTATTCTTACTAGAATTTATCAATAACCTGTAATCCGATTGGATATCGTCACTTATTCTACGTCATTCGAAAGGAATTTATAAATCAATATTTCCGTTTGCCGGACTACTTTTTCCCCCGGTCTATAAATCTACGAGCAATGATACTAAAGGGTTCTACTGGAAGGATCTGCCATCTTGAAAATGTGAAATCCTACATGTCATATTTACAACAATGCACAAAAATAATTAAAAAGCTTACCTTGAAAACTTATTTTAGTTAAATTGTATCAAACTTGAAGCGTACACGAAGCCAAATAACGTCTAATCTTTACGTTTCAAACTGGAAGTCTTCATATGACGTCAATGATGTCATGTTGATTATGTTCCAAAGTCGTCAATAACATTTCGCAGATTTGTTATGCCCCCGCGACTATCGGTCGGGGGGCATATTGTTTTACCCCTATCCGTCCGTCCGTCCGTTCGTCACACTATAGTATGCATAGTTCGTCCCTCTAACTCCTCCTACAATTTTGGAGCTACAGCTTTAATATTTTGTAGGATGGTTATACACATAATGGAGGTGTGCATGTGCACAGGATTTTGATTTTCATCAAATATTCTCAAAATGACAGGTAGTTGGACTTAGTCATTTTGTTCGTCCGTCCGGATATAAATGCATGGTTTGTCCAGCTATCTCCTCCTACAGTTTTGGAGCTACAGCTTTAATATTTTGTAGGATGTTTATACACATCATGGAGGTGTGCATGTCCACATGATTTTGATTTTCATCAAATATTCTCAAAATGACAGGTAGTTGGACTTTTCATTTATGCCCCCATATAGGATATATGGTTTGTCCGGCTAACTCCTCCTACAGTTTTTGAGCTAGACCTTTTATATTTTGTAGACAGCTAGTACTTACACTGAAGGTGTGCATATTTTATGGATTTTGACTTTCAACAATTTTTTACAAAATAATGGATGCATGAATTTTGCTAAATCCATATAGGATATATGGTTTGTCTGTCTAACTCCTCCTACAGGTTTTGAGATAGACCTTTTTTATTTTGTAGACAGTTAGTACCAACACTGAAGGTGTGCATATTATATGGATTTTGATTTTCAACAATTTTTTTATAAAATTATGCTTATATGAACTTGGCCACTGAAACCTGTTAACGTGTAAACAACGCTCCTTATACTTGCGGCTTCCTCCGCCACTAAAACTGACCGCCATGATATGGCTGAAATACTGCTGAAAATGACGTTAAACCCCATTCAATCAATCACTCAATCAATCGAACATCACACTGTTAGTTGCAGATTCATTTATTTCAGTCATTTCTGCTTGATGCTGAATAAGCAAAACATTGGTTTACCCTTTTGCAATTATAACCGCGGGGGCACTGTATGTGTCTTACAGACACAAACTAAGACACAAACCCCTTTTAAAGTCTATACATAAGTTTTCTACATCATACCCGATGAATAATATACCATTCCTTCAAATTAAGTTATATTGAAAATCCATTTTGGCTCTTCAAGACGTTTTCTTTGCATTATACCCCTATACATTCCTCAGAACCAAGCCAAAAGTTAAGGTAGTAAATTGGAATTGGGGTGAGGGGAGGGGC